>JAJEKB010001381.1:68575-94936 GCA_022393335.1 Macrotrachela quadricornifera | reverse complement strand
CAGTTCCAGTTTATAATGTAAGAGAAGGTGCTCCTCCAAGTTATGATGTAGCTACATCTCCAAGTGCAGAACAAGCGAAATATTAATCTTTCTTTTTTTCTTTGTTGTACTATTGCTTAATAAATAATCAATTTATATTATCTTTTGTGCATAAAAACTATTATATTATATATATTCCTGGAAAAAGTAAGTTTTACTCTAAATTTTGAGAATATTGTCACCGAAACAAGATATTTTTTACATAACGCCATATTCCGAGAGCTCGTCTAAGTTTACACTACCCTATACATTTATGTTTTAGTTTGTATATATATATATGTTATCAAAAAAATTGAGCGCAATGAAAATGACTTTATGTCAAGATTTCTACAGATCTTATCTTATCAGTGGTATCAAAATTTGTTTTTAAAGTTATTCATCACGGTAGAATCATCATTTTTTGAAAAAGTAATTTTAGATTATGATAGAGCTTACAATTCTCTATTAATCGATGTACGTTTGGCTTGCCTAACGGCGTTTTTTAAAATGCTTTATTTATTAATATAACGAATTCGCCAAGTGGCGCTGACCGTCTACGCACAAATAGAGCTAGTGGATTCTAGAAGTTGTATACAAAGATTATCAACATCACCACTTGCTCAAAAAGAAAAGAAAGAAAGGGCACATGCAATAATAAAAGTGGCTTAGCTAAAGACATATTTCACATAGGTGATCAAAATAGGTGTAGCACTCCCTATCGAGAAGTGGAACGACTCTTTTGTTCGGTCAACCTGATGGTATGTAGCGTATATGTGTTCTGACGCGATAGTGATCATATACCGTGTTGAATAGATATTTATATTGTAGCGCACATTCAATGAAGGTCTGTTCGTATACTTGAATATTTTTCATGCGCTTTAATAAAGATTTCTTGAATCTTTCTTCAATGATAGGCAGATGAAAGTGATGATGCAAGTCTTCTATGGAACATTGAAATAGGCAGTGGATTAGTCTTAAGCATCTTCGATAGAATGATGCTAATCGTTCCTCAGAGGTCTGTGATAGGAGACAGTAAGTTGTTGCTATCATGTAGATGTGTGGTCATATATACGTATTAAACAATTTGATTTCCAACTTCGAAAATGATGGAAATTGTCGATGAATAAATTTTAGTATAATAGAAGCTTTCTGCAATTTAATAGACTGAGCATTGATCATAACAGGAAACGATAACTTTGCATCGAAATAGAATCCAAGGTATATGAAGCTCTTCTGTACGATTTTCACTCCTTCATAGTAGATATTTAGTTTCGGATATTGAACTGATCTATGATAAATAGCAAACTTCGTTTTGTTTGGGTTTAGCGGTTGATGCGATCTTCGAATTCGACAACTTGAAATTTCGATTTCAGGTGAATTGATGAAGTATAAGCAATTACTGCATCATCCACATACGCGTGAATGTAAACTGGATTTTCAAAACAATGAGGAAGATCATAATGACATATAGCATACATTATAGGATCAAGACAGCTACCTTGAGAAGCGCCACGTTCAACCTTAATCAATGCTGATTCAATATCACTCTAATCGATTTTGAGGGTTCGGCCGTTGAAGTAGCTAGCTATCCATGCGAGATAAGCTGACGAACAATTATGACTTTTTAATTTCAGGAGTAGCTCTTGTTGTTAGAGCATGTCAAACGCTTACAAGAAATCAATGTATATTACTAGAGTGAATGAGTTATAACGGAGAGATTGAGTAATTCGTCCTAGTCAACAGTTTACTCTATAAGTTGTTGATTGATGGAGTTTTGCACCTGATTGTTAAACTGGTAAATACTTATTCTGGTTGACCAACTGTGGAATCGTAAAAGGAATAATCTTTCGTAAATTTTGCCAAAAGTTGGTAGCATCGAAATCGGGCGCCATTGACTTGCACTTGGAGCCGGATTGTCGCCTTTATTCAGACAAATTGTTCGAGCCATTTGCCATTCTTTTCTTCAATGAACAGCATTAAATAGTTCATTATAAACATTCGTGAGTATTTAAATTTGGTGTAACGGCATCATTACCGAAGTAATTATAGGGTATCCTGAAGAAGTGGAGGAATTTGAGTGGATTTTAGAGTCCCGTGGGACGTTTTTTTTCGGTTCCTGTATTTCCGTTACTGCAAGCGTTTTCAAATTCCTATACTTATTTCCTTTATTGTATCAGACAAAATGTGCTATCAGAATATACTAGCTTCTAGTGACGTCACACTTTGAGCATTGTTTCATAGTGTATTATTATTATGTGATTCTTGTTTGTCCTTTTTTACATTAATCATATATAGAATAGTTATTTGGTTATTAGAAATAAATATCTATTTTGAAAATATCAGAACACATGAAAAACAATATAACATAATTTTTATTGCGGGAACATAAATTTTATAATACTGTTCCCGTTCCCGTGGAAAACGGAACGAGAAATCACGAGAAAAATCGCTCCCGAAGGACTCTAGTGGATTTGGTGTAACGGCACCATTATCCAAGTAATGGTGTCGTTACACAAAATCCTCCCAAATTCCTCCACTTTTCCAGGATACCCCTCTCATTACTCGATTAATAATAACATCACCTTTTGAAATGATTCATCTGATAACTCCTGCAAGTAACTTGACGTTTGACTGCCGCTACTAGGTGTAATGGTATTAGGACAACTATGAATTAAAATAGTTCAGTATTTTCATTGGATGCATCATCCTCGCTTATAACTATTTCAAATGCTAAACTTACAGTTTTAAAGAGACGATATGCCTATACAATAAATATAGAAATCAATATTAGTGTTTTGATCTATCTCAGATGATAGACTTAAACCTTGAGATAAAGGGAATTTATGCATATTGGATCTGACACACATATTGGCGCAGCTTTAAATTATGGGATATATTAATCAAAAGCCTCTTTCCTCATCTCAAATATGTAGAATAAGAGACATAAGATCAAGAACCTTACGTTTTCTCCCTTCATTTCATTATTCTCTTTTGTTCCGTTGTTTTAGGTACTATGGATTTATAAAAATTACTAATAAATCGTTGAAATTATATATATTGAATATAGAAATCGATAATATTATTTTATTCTATCTTAGATGACAAACTTAAAGTTTTAGGCAGATGAAATGTCTATATATTCAATATAGAAATGACCTCTTTTGTTTTGATGAATCTTGTTTGATAAACATAGAGTTTGAAATAAAAGAAATTTCTACAGAACGGGTGTAGAGAGTGCCTTGGTGGTTTTTATCTATCTTATATGATAGATTTAGCGTTGCGGTGGAGGAGATGGGTATGTGTGAAGAATGGGAAGAATTGGGTAAACAAAGATCGTTAGTATTACATAATCGTTTGAGTGAGACGACACGACGCGAAGGAATGTCTTGGGTAAGTGAGAGTGATTTTTGGGACCTTAGAAACCTTTAGTGGGTTTCCGGCACCAGAGGTGAATTTATTAGTTTTATTAGGTTAGTTTTGGATTTCCGTATACTTGTAAACTCTATCTCGGAAACTCGGAATGAGTTTCAGATAGTAACAAACTCGAAAACCCAAATTGGGTTTCCAGATTACACGTTTTTTTTTAGAGTGTAGAAGAAAAGAAAGAAAAAAAAATGTTCTACATAAATGAAATGTCCTATAACAAGCAGAAAGAGAAAAAAAAGTATGTCACTTTTAATAAAAAATCATCGTCTGTAATAAACATATATATTTATCAGCAAAACGTACACAACCATGAAGACGAGCATTAATAAGATCACCATAAAGATCATGTAAAGCATAAACTTCTTGTTTGATATTCTTTCTTGATGGTGAAATACATGAGAGAATAATATATTATAAAAAAAGTCGAGGAACTGTATGTGAAATACAGATCGACGAGACTAGAAAAAACAACCGACACTTCTTAATGAAAATATATAAATATTAGTTTGAACCTACTACTGAGATAGAATTTTTTTCTTTTACGTTCAGCATTTTGTGCCATTTAAAATTAAAAAGTAATTTTTTGTAATTTATTCATCATTATATTGATTGTATGGAAGCAAAGTATAATTTTAATGAATGATTTGAATTCATTCGTAACGGACTTGTATTCGACAAACATAGTTGTGACGATATTATTCGGGGAAAAGAAAGAAAAAATATGAGAGAATCATTCGTTCTATTTAAATTATTTTTCTGTTCGAGAGTGTTAAGTAGATCATATCTATTTACTTCTTTCTGTAAGAAGCGAAAGGAACGAATATTTTGTCGAAGAAATAACAAAAGAAAGCTGAACAAAAATTCGGTAAATAATGAAAAGCTAATTTCATTGAAAAATCGAACATTTTTCTTTGATATTAAAAAGAAATAGGTTTTTAACACTTTTCAAGATTTTTCAGATAGTTTTTAGATTTTTTATGACACAGAAATAACTTTAAAAAAATTCGACATAGACAGCTTTGTAGAGCTCAGTGAGTTCTATCGAATCATATAGAAATATCTAGGAAAAAAGATGTTTACTCCCTTGTTGAATTACTAATATCTTAATTTTCTACTTGAAAAGTATAAAATTTCTGATACTTTTTCAAGTTCAATACTATAAAGTTCTAATAATACTTAATATTCAGTATCTACAAAATCCGTTTACGATAGATTTCATTTAGTATGAAATTCATAACTTATTCTTTTAAATTACAGTGTTGCTTAGTGTTCTGCGTGATTGGTTTTTTTGATCACGATCACGATCACGATCACGAAATGAGATGTACCTTTCACGTACGATCACGAATTTTTATCCAGTCATAATCACGATCACTATCACGAAAATTCACGATTGTTATAAATCAATGCAAAAAAAAATCAAAACAATATAACTATATTATTAGTAGTCAAAACGATGATGATTAGTGGCAGAGCCACCGGGGTAGCTTGGGGAAGCTCAGCTCCCTCTAGAAAACTCCAAGCTCCCCCTAGGAAATTTGAGCTCCAATTAGAGTAGGTGGTTAGTGACAGAAACATAAGGAGTTAGGGGGAGCTCAGCTTCTCCTAGACCTAAATCCTAGTCCCGCCACTAATGATGATGATGATGATTATTTCGTTGATATAGACAGTGAAAATAATGAATGAATATTTCGTTATGTGATTTTCTTATTTCATTCTGAGTTTTCTTTTTTTACATAATTGTATTTAATCAGATTATGTATTTACATTGCTTTTTTTGTTAAAAGTAGGATATAAAACGTCAGATTTTATTTCTGATTTAAATGTGAACATTAAAATTTTGAATGAGAATGTGAACTTTTCAATAAAAATGTGAAATTTTGAAGGTATATATTACATTCGTGATTACCAGATTTTATACCTCGCTCACGATCACGGTCACGATCACGAAAAAAACTTTCAATCACGCACGATCACGGTCACGATCACGATCACGCGTGATCGTGATCGTGAAATTAGTGCTCACGCAGAACACTAGTGTTGCTTCTTAAAATAATATTATTTCCAAACATGTATGGATTTGTTCAGACAATAAGAACTATTATTTTTATTTAAATATTTATTGAAGAACTTTCAAAAATTTTTATATGTTTGCTGAATAGTGTTATAGAAATGCTACAGTATGTACAAAAATTGTTTAAAATAAAGCATACCTAATTCACTAGGAATTAATATATTACTGCAGTCATTAAATATTTCTTAAAATAATTTCAATCATATCATATATGAGAAGAAAAAAGTGAACACTATTTTTTTTCTAAAAATTTGAATTTTATTGAAATATTTAAATAAAAATAGATAATAATTTATCTATTAAAATTGATTATTTTATTGTAAATAAAACATCCAAAAAACGAAATCATGATAAGATAAGATAAAGTTTAACATATGGACTTGGTTTACTATTTGGATCATGTGCTTTCTCAATTTCTATTATTAAATTTATAATCATTATTGTCTTTAGATATTTATTATAACTTGCCTATAATATAATGATTGTTCTTTGTATCGATGGTAAAAAAAAAGAATAATATAAGAATGCAAGTAAATGTGTTTTTTCTTTCTTCTTATATCAGAAACTGTTCTATTAAAACAAACGAAATAAATCATAAAGTAGAAAGCATTAAGAGAAGAACAAACATCGTCACGCTTCAAATATAAATACAGAGCAAACAGAAAGAAAATGTGAGCATGATTATTAAAGAGAAGTTAAGAAATCAATGATAAATTCTATTTCAATTTCTACATCAGCTCTTTCACCGTCCACTTAAACCTTTCACAAGGCAAGAAAAAAAATTTATAAAGAATCTAAAAGAAATATTTATCTTTTTATAAAAATTAAACAATATAAAACATATATTACAACAATGATCAAGGAATAGATCTAAGATGCATTAAATACGAGTAATGTATTTCAAAGATGAAGTTATATAACTTTATATTTTCAAGAATGACGATTTATTTGTGATTATATTAGTGACAACAGAAAATGAAAACTTCATCCATCGTATTGCAAAGATCATTAATAAAAGAAAAAAAAATGATTGATTCTATCGTAAAAAATAAAATGAATTTTATTTCTATAGTACAATATATTATCATTCATTTTTATAGTTGACATAAAAATTAGTAATAAACAATAAGATTTACATTTTCCTATTTTCACTATTCTCTTCGCCGAATAAAAGAAAAATTATTTATAATTATTTCATAGTTTTTATGCTACCAATTCTTCATACACAAATAATAATTGAAAAAAAAAGCAGTAAATCCTAAGTATATTTTGTATTAGAGATTATCCATCTTTTTATTTCGTAATTTATTTTAAATTCTATCTCAATACGTATAAGAAAAAACATTAACAATGATGTATTATATTGTTATATAATTTTTTTATAAATTTTGTTTGTTATCACCATTAAAGTTCATTTAAGCATTCGTTGATTTCTAATAGAAAAAAAAACATAATGAAATACATACAAATATATTAGACTAACCTATATTAACATGAATTTTTATCGAGAAGAAATTTTTGTACACGAGCATTGCCAGAATCTGCCACATAGAGGTTTCCACATCCGTCAAAGTGTAGATCAGTAGGAGTACTTAATTGATGAGATCTAGTACCTTTACTACGACCTCCGACAACCAAAGTACCTGATGTAGCCCCTGGTAACCAACGCATGATTCGATGGTTGTTAGTATCAGCCACATAAACATTGCCTGACTTGTCGACAGTAACACCACGTGGTAAATCTAATTGATCGACATTATTACCTCGAGATCCACCAGCAACTATAAAGCCTTGTTTTCCAATAATCTTCATCACTTGATGGTTGGCCCTATCAGCTACATAAACTGTGTGATTTTCAGTAACATATAATCGATCAGGAGAATCCAATTCCATTTGAAGAATTTCTCCAACAGTATCATTTTTTCGCCATTTTCTCACTTGATGATATGTCCAGTCCGACGTATACAGCGATCCTTTATCATCCAATCCTATACCAATAAAAGTGAGATTTTCAAGAATAGTTTGTCCACTATTTGCTTCTTGAGACCATTGCTGAACACGATGATTATAAAAATCAGTTATATACATTGTTCCATTTTTATCAACGACTACATCAATTGGAAAATTTAGTTGATCACTAGAATTACCCTTTCCACGTCCACCTGCAACGAGTTCACCACTTGAACTACCACCTAACCATCTAATTACACGATGATTTCCACTATCTACAACATAAATAATGCCTTGTTCGTTTACAAAAAGTCCATCAGGTGAAAATAAACGTTTGAGATCTGTTCCTCGACCATTGCCACCCGCTACAGTTATACCAGATCGTAACCAACGTGCACTTGCACAAATACCATCACTTGGTCTCCTCAATGAAGTTTCTAAAGCAAATATGGTAAAGACATATGATTGATTTAATTCTTCCAAAAACATTTAGAAAATTTATCTATTGTATCAACATTTGCATATATAATATTTCTCGATTTATCACAACAAAAAAACATTTTTTACTTTTTGAAATATACTCTAGCTAACTTGTTTTTTGATGAGCTTTCTGAAAAAAAACTATTCTAGAGACTTTTTCTGATTATTTACCTTGAAATTTTGGTATATTTTTTCTTTCAATTTTCCATAAGATAATTGTTGACACTAAAGACAAAATAGTAATAACGAGTAGAGCATATTCCCGAATAGTAAGTGACTTTCTAAATATTCCACTTATAGATCGAAATACATTTCGATGTTTTTTTGTTGTGCTAGAAACAGTTGGTAATGATTGTTGTGTTTGAATAATAGTGTCTTTATTTAATTCATCAGGATGAAGTACATTTGATATATGCTCACTTGTACGAGAAATAATAGCTAAAATAAAATATTTAGATTTGTTTAATAAAAAAGAAAGTCGTACGTTGATACAAACCAGCCGTATGAAATTTGTCTTCTTCACTTTTTTCCAAAAGAATACCTTGAAGTGAACAGTTATCATTACCACCTGTTTTTTGAGCTCGCTGATATTCTATATATAAAAAAAAATAGTAAATAATCATTGAATTCAGTATCATAATATGAATAAACCTTGAAGTTTTTGTGCAGCATTATGACAATGTATACTTTTAAATGCTTCAATAAGATAATCACAATCTTGTTCATTTATAATTGCTTTATCAAAAAGAGATTCAAGCACTCGAATTGCTCCACTAACTGATGGATCATCACGTAAATGTCGAGGTACATCATCTCCAAACAAAAAATGAAGACGTTGACGATCAACATCTGAAAGAAGATCTTGAATTCTGATCAGTAAACTTCGAAAATCAAGTTGTGTAGCCATTTATTAATAATAAAAAAAAAATTAATAAATAAATTTGTTCAATATATATAAAAATTGTTGATATTATTTTGTTTATCTAATTCGAAAGATAAATGAAAGAACGCAAAAAATATGAAAATTATGGTTGAAATAATATTTTCTTCTCCTTTACATCGTTTTCATTCTTGGTCACAAAACGACGGACAAATATATGATAACGAAGTCGATAGAGAAGAAGGAAAAAAAATAAAAGAAACATATGGAGAGAGTGATAATGATTAATCATCAGTCTTTTCTCTTTCATATACAAATTATCGTTCATTATTTAAATATACTTGTATGATCTTTTCCGTTGACTAATCGAATAATATATGATACATATATTTTATATAAATGCATAGTAAAGAAGGAGAAAAGAAAAAAAGATATACGGAACAAGTAGAGCAATTAATAAAGGGTATCATTTATTTGGATATTTTTCTTTATTCGTATGAATAATTTCTTTTATTCGAAAAATCAATTTGAATATAATATCTTTAATTGAAATAGTACTTCAGTGAAAATATGAAATATGTTTGTAAAAATAAATTTTTATTAATTGATTGAATAAGATTTGATGATTTACGTCAAATAATTACTACCTAAATTTAAACTTTTCGAGACAAGTTGTATACTGTATATACTACATCTTTTTTTTTAACAAAAATAATATATATTGACAATAGGAAATAATAATAAATTACTAAATTTTACTCAAAAGCTTCATCCGTCAGTACACCTTATGTTCTCTACATAAAACTAAAACCTTCAATCAAAATGAATTTTTCTTTGTCAATACAAAAATTATATATTGTCGATTCTGTTTAATATAAATTCTGTATAATTTCAAACAAAAGTAGGATTCAATTCGTGTGATATTAGAACCAAATATTTAAATAATCGTGTTCCGCATTGATAGTTTCTTTTGTGAAGTACAATCAATTACCTTTTCTCGACTCAGTTTTTTCACATTCTCGCAGAAATAATGGTCCAACGTTGTCTGTACATATAAGTTCACTTTTAGATATGCCAGTTTTTACAGACGACTTCGGAGAATTCGTATAATCTCTGATACTGATGTAAAGTAGTCGTCAATCATTTGTAATATAAAATTCATCTTAAATGTTTTTAAATTTGGTAAAATTTCTAATAAATCTCAAAAGATTGTTTGATAGTGATAATAGTCATTGTCTTCGAACTAATCTTCATTATCAGTCCACCATTATGGACACACTTCTAAATCGTTAATTTGTCTTTTATACTTCATTGAAGAAATTATCTTTGGCAGTAGTTTAATTAGTTTCATTGTATCGTTCATAGTTATATTTAGACGAGTAAAATCTGGTGAAAGAGCTATAAGCTGTGATATATGCTGACATGGTATTTCTATGATATCATTCAAAGTTTCCTCTAAATCGTTGATGCGTGCTATAGATAATTTTAGGTCTTCAAGATTTGGTATTGTATTGAATAGTTTTACTACCGATTCTATTGACAATAAGTTGATAGAGAGATAAAACGAAAGAAAGTGAATACAATATAGATATGTATAATACTAACAAGCCTAGAGGAAAGAAAGAAGCATGGCATTTGTTTGATATCACCTAAGAAAAGATGAAAAGATGTTTCAAATAGTTAACAAATATAGTAGAAGCACCTTTGTTCGAGAACCGTGTTTGGATGTATATATACGTCGCCGGGAGTCAAAGAATTAAGAAAAAAGACGGAAATATTATATTATACATACACATCTCAACACTTCACTTAAAGAATAATGAAAAACAAAAAGTGAAATTGACTATTGGAAAAGTTTCATTCATCAACGTTGCATAGGTAAGATCGATTGATATTTTAAAATAATTTTCATGATTTATACATTGATTTATAATTTATCAACTAAATCGAACAAGTCTTGACATAAGACAATTATAACCCAGGTCGAAGATTCCGGCCTCCGGAAACCAGCGGATCCTTGCCGGAACCGGCGGGAAATATCAACGTATCCGGCCGGAATTTAGCGGAAATCACCGGATCAGGGAAGCAGTATTCCGGGCCGGAATATGTTCGGATTTTTCCGGTGATTTCCGGTCGTTTTCCCGCCAGAAATGCTCGGAATTTAACCGGAAGTCACCGGAAAAATCCGAACATATTCCGGCCCGGAATACTGCTTCCCTGATCCGGTGATTTCCGTTGAATTCCGGCCGGATCCGGTCCGTACGCTTCGACCTGGGAAACAATATAACTTAGATAAGTACGGAAAGTTTGTTAATAATTGTCTCACATCATTATCAACAACTTCAATCAGTGTTAATGATCGAAGAATAGAAAATTCATATTTCAATTTGGATATGTTCATTTTCGTTGGATAATAAAAAGAAAATCCAGTGTTTATCATTATTCTGACGAGAGAAGATATCCAAATGATAAGTTCTTTTCAAGCTCATATTATGTCCATAGGTAGGCTTCAGAGTATAGATAAAACCCATAGAAGGGTTCGTATTAATGCTGCTATATTTCAGAGAAATAAAAATAACGAAAAAGAAAAATTTCTATAGAAATGATATTGTTACCATATGTATCAAAATGATGGAAACATATTTAATATGTATATATTTTAGATTAGGAAAATAATAAAATCTTGAATTTTTTTCGAAAGATGCATGGTCGAAAACGTCATATAATCCATGCGAACGAACTGCTACTTCATGAACAAAAAAAAAGCAATAAAATTATCCGAAGATTTTTATTATATTCAAAATGATTAGAAATAGCACTATTACAGAAGTTATTTATATTGAATATGGTAAAAATCATTAGAGCAAATCAGTAGAAGTCTTCCTGTACAATATTCGTAGTATCTCATGGTGTATCTATTTAAAAAAAGATTCAAAAATTTCTCATTCAATTAAGTCGATATATATGTGAAATAAAATACGTTGCCGTCATTTTGATCAGAGAGAGAAAATATCTATCGGAAGACAGATGAAGCAATGTATGTTCGACTGTCTTGAAAGTATTAAAACTGTTTAATATGTTGAAAAAAATATTCGATCTATTTTATTTAGATACGCTTTCTTTGGAAAATAAATATGACAATAAATATAAAATGGTCATTATATGCAAAAAAAAATAACATTAAAATAAGTAGTCAATTTATTACGTTTTTATTCAAGTTTTCCTTGTACTAATCGATAATATCGACCGCCGAGTGTTAGTAATTCTTCATGAGTACCTTTTTCAACAATTCTTCCTCGATGCATTACATAAATTACATCTGCATTCTGAATGGTGGATAGACGATGTGCAATTGTAATCGATGTTCGGTTTTGTTGAGCTTGATCTAATGCTTCTTGAACAATCTTTTCACTTTCACTATCCAAAGCACTTGTTGCTAATGAATACAATAGATGATTATCGACATTCATCAGATACTACTTTATATTACCTTCATCCAGTAATAAAATCTTTGGATTTCGAATTAATGCTCGAGCAATAGCTAAACAATAATAATTAAAATATAAATTCAATGTTTAAAAATTTATTTTTACCAATACATTGTTTTTGTCCACCAGACAATTGAGCTCCTTTTGCTCCACAACTTGTTTCGTAACCCTTCAATAATCATTTAAATATCTGAAAATACAATCGAAAACACTTACATCAGGTAATTGTTGAATAAAATCATGAATATTTGCATATTGTGCTGCTTGAATAATTTCTTCCATTGAAATATCATTTCGATTCGTATTGCCATAAGCAATATTTTCACGAATTGACCTATCAAATAGAACAGGTTCTTGCAAAACGATACCATCTAATTCAAAAGTAGTTTAAAAATTGAAAGAAAATATAATTTAAAAAAATACTTACATTGTGAACGATACCATTGTACATTAAGATTACGAATATCTTTATTATCAGCCAACTTAAAGAAAAACAAAATCAAAATAGAATTGACAAAAGATAAAGTGATCTGTACCACACAACCAAATGAAGCATCGTAAAAACGTTCGATAATTTGAATTATAGTTGATTTTCCACATCCAGATGTACCTATATGTATGTTCCATCAAAATTTATATTAAATACAATTAAGAGATGTTTACCAACAAATGAGGGTGTGAGGGTGAGGGTGAGGGTGAAATCTCACCCAGATAGTGCTGTATTAGCTAACATTACCAAAATTTCCATGGTGTTCCTCTCAGTTTAAAGGCAGCTTTAAAGAGTGCTGTTATCATTAATAGGAGTAGGGAGAAGGCGTCTGGGTGAAATTTCACTGAAGTTTTATCGCAATGAACTTTACCTTATTTTTCCAGAAATTTCGCGAATCTGTTATGATTCTAAGATTAATCGTTTTTTATCGAGGATTTTTTGGTTTAAATTTGAGAAGCAGATGTTTCTAATCTATATATATATATATAAAGGAGAAAGTTTGTCTGCCTGTCTATTTTTATACATTTGGACATCGCACGAGCTGAGGGTGCCAAACTTTTCATTGCATAGTCTTAGGTCTCGAGGAAGGTCACAATGGACCAGGATGACTGGTGAGAGGATTGGGCTGAAATTTCACAACAGGTTATGATACATTACAATTTTCCCCAGTTCTTCAAAAACATCGGAACATATGCTGCCATTGTTAGAATATCCACCTGTTAGTGCCGATTTTTTTGCACTGGGTATGGGTATAAAGTATGGAAATACGCATGAGTTAAGAGAAAGACTGTTACACCCTCACATTATTTGATGAATTATCCGATCTAAAAATGAATATAAGTGCATGCATGGTGGGATATGTAGTAATAATAGATGAAAAGGTCTTAATCAAGCCTTCTATACATCTTCTATCGTTTTCTGACATGATAAGTTTCCAGTATGAAGATTTCCCGAGCAACGCCAGGTACTCCACTAGTTAGATTATATTTGGGGAGGTAACACTTGTGATTGTCTTTACTGGTATAATGAGCATAGTTCACCATATGAAGTATGCGGAGATGATCATACATGTATCTGTTCACAAAAATCAATAAACCAAAAATATGTTGGTATAAAATGAAAACAAAAAGACAATCATTTACATTTTTGTTTTGTAATTCTAGTCGATTAATGTACCTGAGATCGATAGTATTGAGAACATGGTCATAATAAAGTTGGTATTTGTGGAGATATACTTGTATTTGTTCGTCATAAATTTTTTTATTGTTACTGTAATTAAGTATATCAAATTATCCAAACTTTCTGGATCTATGTCTTAACATTATCCTTCTTTAATAAGGGGTTAACTTCTATGTTAAAATAAACTGTCAACTATAGTATTAATCTGAATTGTTAAAACCCCGTTCAATTATCGAACACATGAGAATATTACAAAATCTTTTTACATATTGAAAAAAATATTTTAAAAAATTTTGGTAAGTGCTTTTCTTTTCGAAATAAATTGTGTAAAAGGCGCATGTGTTACGAGTAATACTACAGATAAATTTAGTTTATACTTCATGCTAAGATTAATGTAAAACAAAACTATGTATTAGGATTTATTAACAACAGAAATTTTGCTTCAATTTTTATCTTTAAAGGTTCTTAATTAATATGATTATTATAATCATACTCTTAAATGCATTTCTTTATTATATCAAAAATTTCATGCAAATATGATAAAGAAAATAATAAAAATTACTTTTGTTCGACTTTTGTTGAATTGTCGCAATAGCGGTAAGGTCATAATGGCCTAATTCTTTTGATATTTAACTAGAGGTTATTTTATCAACCTTAAAGTACAAAAATATAATTATTCAGTGGCCGATAATTTTTTCATTTTGACGAGAATGTCACGATAAAAGTAAACAAATTAGAAATGCGTATATTGTCTGGCGTGAAAATATTATAGTTATACTTCCGAGACTAGTCAACGTGTGACTTACATAATAGAATAGATAATGAATTATTCTATTTAGTCTTTTCAATACAAAGAACAAATAATCTCCCTCGTATAAGCTTCATTTATAATTAGTTGAATTGTTGATTAAAATAAAACATTTACTGTTCTCTCATTCATTATATTCTTTAAAAAAATGTATTTTATCGAATTACGGTTGGAAGAGAACCCATTTTGATTCCGTATAAAATTATTAAACTATTTTTAGTTTTGTGTGATAATTACTGTGCTTTTTTTAAGTTTGGTGGTTCGTGCAGAACCAGAAAGATTTTTTCTTTAGGTATAGGTTCGGTAAAATAGGTCTTTTTTTTATAAATGCATTCACACTTATAGAATTCTAATTTTCTTTTTTAGATTACTAAGGAAAAAGCATGCATCAGAAAATATAAATTTCCTTTTTTCAGTACCAAAAAAATGATTTTTAAAAAATTATATCTTCCTTTATTTTATCAACAAGGCTTTTCAATACATATATTATATTTTATTTCCTCTTAGAACAGTATGTTTTTATTGAAAACTATACTTTTCCTGTCATAGAAAATTCTTAATAAAGATTATATTCATGAATGAACAAATTTTGAATATAAAATCAAATATGTCGGATGTATCATATTCTTGTTCATTGGTAAATTTAATTTACAAATTTGTATAACTTAATAATGGAAATTTGACAGGGTTCCACATAAGGAAAAACAGCAAAAAATGAATATATTAATTAAAATAAAATAAAATTTTGTAACATGTCATGTCTAATGATTAGTTTGTAGTAGTGGTGGAATTCTAGCTGGTTGTATATCAATATTTGTTGCTAAAGGCTGAATTTGTCGATGATTGAGTCGATGAAAGATTATTGTATTTTTCATACCCATCCAAATTCTTTTCCATACATGCCAAAAACGAACATCAAGTGCTGCAATAATTATTGGATCTAATGCTATTTCTGTAAAATTAAGTAATCGAACAGTATGTGTTACAATATTATCACCATTTAATATTTGATAAACAATAACATTTGGCGACCAAAGTGCAAACCATATAATGTAAAATAAAAGAAATTGAATAACTAATGAACGATGATATTTTTCACGAGCTGATATATGATGTTGTGTTCTTCGTAAAGTTGCTGTTAAATGAACATGACGAATACTAAGATAAATCACGAATATATTAAGTATAATAGGAAGAGCAAATCCAACAATGATGTTCAATATTTGAATATATATATTGGTATAATCTACATCACAAGAACGATTACTAAACTGTATCAATCGAGCCCAACCAAAAGGAAATTGAATTAAGAAAAACAACAGTGCTATTAAATACATTCCTAAATGAACTACAATCAATCGATTTGTATCAACTAAGTATACATTTCGATTGTATGCTATTTGTATATAACGACATATATTTAAAGCTAATAGAATATATGCTTCAAGTATATTAAGATAATTATCAACTGTTGCTTCCATGTAATAAATAAATATAGCCCATATTTGATTTGGTTGACATTCAGTTGAAAGTGTACGAACAATATAAACGAATATAAATCGAAAGAGAAGAAGAAAGTCAGTGATAAGATAAGCATAGATCCATTGCATTGATTTTTTTCGAAGGGATGAATAAAATATAAGCTGAAGCCAAAAAGCAGAATGTATAATACATGCAATAATACAAACATAAAGTCGAGATTTTCTCTGATCTATACCACTTTGTGTCCATAAAAGAGGTGCTGGACATGAGATATTATCGTTATTTGAGGTAATTGATTCCATATTATCTGTTTTCTTTTTGATCAGAAAATGATTAAAAGAAAAAATTTAATTCATTATCTAGATTTTAAAAATAACTTTTCTTAGTCATTATCTTTTATCGAGGTAGTCAGAATAGAATTAAAGTTTACCTTTGTATGTTCCTAGATATCTTTCCTGCACAAAAACTCATCTAAAAAGGATGTCAAAATGATCATAGTTCATCTTCTTTTAGTTTGTCATGTTCTACCAAACTTCTAATTTCTTTAACAATTCTCGTAAGTAAATGTAGATAATGTATGTGTGTACAATTTAATCTCAAGATTTACTCTTGTTCGTTATGTTTTAAAAGATATTTCTTACTTTAAATATTTTCTAATCATGAAAGTCTATCTTTATTTGAATATAACTTTACTTTCTTCTGTATTAGTAAGATAAAAGTCATATATATATAAGGATAGAAATTAAGATTTTTTAATAGAAAATTTGAACTTTAAAAGTCACATCTTTCTTTATTTTTTTACTAAAATTCTTTTTTTCAATTCATTGATTCTATATCATTTTATTTTATTTTTTTCCGTTATTAGAAGCTGAGTAAATTATATGAAATTAGTTTTCTTTTCAATACAATACGGTAAAGAAAAATTCGTAATAAACTAAAGAAACATCCTTTCCGCCATCATTGACGATGATGATGATGTCTATTTAATTATTTTATCCTTTCAGTCACGTTTATTTCATACAAAATACACGCTTCTACAGAAGAGAAGGAGCGTAGGATACACTCATTGGAGAGAATGAGATGAAAATCGGAAATATAACAGTGACGGATAAAGAATTAGACTGTTAGTATTTTCAAAATTTCTCCTCTATTTTTCTTTAGATTAAAACATCTTCTTCTTATCAATAGGTAGTGTTTGAAATTCTCTACAAAATTATATATAATTAGATCCCAAAAACTGTTTTAGATACGTTTGTAATAAGCTGAAAAAGTGACAAGATCTAAAAAGCTCGTAATGAGTAATGGATTGAGCATAATGAGTTTCCGTGCTTTGCGTTCCATTTTTTGTTACTTATTTCGCCCTATTAGAAAAACAAAATATATCAGAAGATGTAGCATGAAATGCTCTACGATTCACAAAGAATAAATTATAATTTGTAGCGTTTTTCACGCTGCATCTTTTGGTATATTTTGTTTTTCTAATAGGGCAACGTATGGATATTCACTACGCTCAACAAATTATTTTTTACAGCTTTTTATATGTCGTCACCTTTCATACTCTTCAAACATATCGGAAAGAGTTTTTGGGATCTAATTATATATAATTTTTTAGAGAATTTCAAGCACTACTTTTTGATGGAAAAAGATGTTTTAATCTAAAGGACAATAGAGAAGAAATTTTGAAAATACTAATAGTCTAATTCATTGTGCGTCATCCGTTATGTATTTAAGATATATGTCAGCTTTCTATATAGTATTGCTAGAATAAATTCATATTAATCAAATATAAAATTAATAATAAAAAGCAGAAAAACATTTAATAAAAATTTAAAAATTAACATATGAAATAAAGTTAGAATTGTCATTTTTACAAAATAGAATAAAAATAGATTAAATATACAGAACGAACAATATAATATTAAATTATTCATTTCTACTATTATACGCATGTCTTCATCATATGAAATTGTTATTAATTTGTAATCAAAACTAACGAGTGGGCTATAATGAATGGCATTGTTAATATTTTTAAAATATCTTCTCTATTATCCTTGTAGTGCTTGAAATTCTCTACAAAACTATATATGGCGAAGATCTAAAATTGTTCTATATATATATTTGAAAAAAGATGGAAAAACTAACGGATTGAACATAATAAATGGTCGCGTTTTGTAGTTAATGTTTTCCTCAATTTATCTTATTAAAAGACAAAATATACCAAAAGATGCAGTGTAAAAACCTCGATAATATACATAAGATCGCCTATTTTATAGTTGTATGTTTTTCTTCTAAAATAGATAAAATATGAGTAAACAAATTGCAGCCTTACGAAAATGATTTATATTTTAGTAGAAGATAACATATTTCATCCTTTTATAATTATTTCTTGTAAATTTTAGAACTTTTTATACTGCATTTTTTGGTATATTTTCTTTTTTAATAGCGGCAAAATCATGAAAATGTTAAATACAAAGCACAACTATTCATTAGTTTCTTTTCAAATATATTTACATTAGTTTTAGATTCTACTTATCAATTTGAGAAAAAAAACTGTACTTTGATGTAGAAGATGATTTCATTTCAACTTGTAAAATGAATTAGAATAAATTTCCGTTTGTATATGTAAGTAAATATTTAATTTCATAAAAAATTTAATAATTGAAACTAAAAAAAATATTCTTTTCTTTTGTGTTCTTTTTAAAGATACTATTTATTCAGTACTCAATATAAATGGCCTGCTAACAAAAAAAAATAGATATAATATATTTTCAGTTCTTTCACTATGAACACGTATTTCTAATTTTAAAAACATCAACATTAGATATTAAGAGCACAGAATAAATTATTTATATTCATCTTTTATTCTATATACAATAAATACAATTAACATTCTTTTAAAAATAATAATTTGTTTTCGCATATGACGAATACTCTCTCGAAGATATATGTTATCAGTATTGATCGAAATACTTGAAGAGGCTCGCAAAGTCATTAGACGATTACCTACTACTTGAACAATTTTGTTTAAATGGAAATCGAGCAGCGTAACAAGCAGAATTTAGGCCACTTCGTGTTCTTCATGGTTCCAGACGATTTGTTCCATATGTTAATGTGCTTGATTGAATTCTGGAATGGATAGCTAGTTATGGTTCATCAGATTCGTTAGCGATTATCGATATCGAAGACATTAGATGCTACGCCAAGTTTTCGGAAACCTTCTAATACATTTAGCGCGCAGCATAACATGTCATTCATTGGCACACATAGGTTCTTTTTTCTGTTTTTTTAAAACTCATCTTTCTCTTTTCTTTTTATTTTGATGTTCTCCTCTCAACGCATGCTAGTAGATAAAAGGTTGTCCCTGTAGGACCTGTAAATCAGAAGGAAAATAAACAGCTTATAAACAAAATAATAACTTGTTAAATATTCTTTTTTTTGTAACCGTCATTCTCAAATTTTCATTTGTTCTAGGTAAAAATTCATTCTTTTTATTAACAAAATAAGTAAAGATAATATTGAACAGAATAGTATTTCAAACATTATGATTATATTTATTGAATATATCGACTATTATCTATTCATTAACTGCAAAATCAGTTAGTTTTTTGCTAGTCATATAGTATAAAATGTTCGATTCCTACTTTACACTATTCAATGAATCGTAACTATTCTGTTTTATTTTCTATTTATTTTTATTTATTCAAGCTCTCAATGAGTATAAATTTCAATCAATTACACATGTATTACTTCACTAATAGTTATTGTAAATGTTCCATTAGATTATTTTTATTCTTTACATGAGAACAGATTGACTTCACTTCAACCATAATTATCGAGCAAATATAAACTTCATACGATTTAACATATTTTTCTTTTTTGTAACTATATCCATATTATATTCAATGCTAAAAATGTGAAGAAAAACAAGCGTATCAGTTATCTATAAATATTAGAGATCACTACAGAGCAGGGCTATCCTGACATTCTGTAATATGTAAAGTTTTTTATGACATATATTATGTAATTTAATATCAGTATCTTTTTTCAAATGATGTGAATAAGATGTGAGCATTAAATTTAAAAATAGATCATATCATTTTATATGGATCACACAAGAAAAACATCCGCAAGGAGGAAGAAAACAAATGTCACTAAAACTGAATATTATCTAGTATGGAAAGATCAAGCACATCTAGACATTTATGACATATTTGGATAGCATCAGAGGATACAACAGTTGGCAAGGTGATAAGATTTTGCAAATTCACTCTAAAATATTAAGATAATCGAATTTTGATAGATTGTATTGAAAAAACTGTCGGCATCAATGAGATATCAAATATTCATAGTTTTCTTTATATTAAATCGTAACAATCAGAAACCGACAATATCTCACACAATAGATTCTAATAATGTTCAAAATGAATTAGTTAGAATTCAAGTGAACTACGTAGCTCAATTTTTCGTTAAATACGCTAAGGTAGAGAAATATTATTTAATAGAAAAAAATAGTATACTTCAATGAATAGGTTGCTAAAATTTATTTCTAAGTAAAAGTGTTCAAAAGGAGATAAATCTGTCAGAAACAGATGTTTTAATACAGAAAATGAGTGAATGATCAAACATTCTTTAGAAATGTTTTCTTATCAGATTATTCCATATTCTAATGTACAAGATCAATTTACAGGCCTAATTCTATGATGGTCTCTAATAAATATTGTATTTACCATTTGGATATAGCCACAAGTTGTTAGACAAGATATTTCAATAATTTTGGATAAAATAAATGAATGTATATATTCTCAAATAATGACAAAAATTTGCTATTGATCAACATATACTTAAGCCTCCTATGAATTTATTTATTTTCTTAAAGAAAAAAATTATTTTATATGATTATTTACATAACAAATAATAAAAAATTCACAGGATTTTATCACATAATTATTTTTTCTTATTAACATACAATTATTTTAATTTTTATCTTTTAATTGTATAATTCCTATCAAATTTTTCTATATTTGGTATTGGTCTAGGTAACCATGATTGTTGTTCATGAAGAGCTCGTTGAATAAATTCATATCGTTCATTAATCAAACGATAACGTTTCATAAAATAAGTTTCAAGCCATTCAATAGCAACTTGTGATGGAAATACTTCATTCATTGATTCAATAAATGATGAAATAAATTTATTTAATAAATCCATAATTGGTGTTAGTTTTTCTAAACATTCTTCTCCACGTTTAACATGAATATAACCATATTTAATATGAAGATCAGTTACATATTTATCAACAAATGATTCAACTTCTTGAACTTGTTTCCATATTTTAGATAATTCTATCATTGATTCATATACACCAGCACCAGGAAATTTACATCTACATATTAAAAGTTTTATTAATAAAAATATTTTCATACATTCAACTATGAATAAATGTATATTTTTTTGAGATACTTATTTTAATTCATTAAAAGATCTCAAGGTAATTTTCCTTTGGTGTGATATATCTCGTATATATGTACATATTTAATGGAGAAAATAAAGGTGCTAGTGCAGTTCTTGTGAAATTAATATATGAAACACTATAGAATTGTTTTTTGCATTACAAATGAGGAACTTTATGGAGAGACATATGTCTCTTGTAAAGCATATTTCAAAATTTGTTTTTTATTTCGTAATAAATGCAATCGTTGTTTTATGAGAATTTATAAGAAATATTAACAGTGGGAGAATGTGTACTGTAAGTTAAATTGATTGGCCATGCTCGGATTAAATGAACATTCTCATTGAAAAACTAACGAATTTAAAATATATATGAGCTGCTATTGGTGTGGCTGGATGGAGATCCTTCAATTTTAATGCATGAAAAATGTAAGTATAAAAATGAATCAGGAAAGGTTTTCTCCAGTATTATATGAACAGAACATAATATTATTCGAGTTGATTATAGAGTTTGTAGGGATACTCTTTTATATAGTCTGAAAAACACCATATTTTATCCTTATTATAGTAGAGTGAATATTTTTTATGCTTGATGGAAAGCGCTGTTTTCGATGAGTTGCAGGAAAAATTCATTCTACTATTATAAGGATAAAGCATAGTGTTGTCCGGCCCATATGAAAGAGGACCTCTACAAACCCTATGATCGATTCGAATAATACTGAAGAAAACCTTTCTTGATTCATTTTAATACCTACATTTTCCATGTATTGGAATTGAAAGGTCTCTGCCCAGACACATCAACAATAGCTCATTTTAAATTTGTTAGTTTCTAAGTGAAAATGTTCATTTAGACCGAACATGGTCAATTAATTTACCTAACAGTACATGCTCCTCCATTTGTAAGAAAAGATTGAATTATTTTTGAGAATAAGAATTCGAGTTCTGATAGGAAAGTTTTTTGTTTATCGGTACTAAGATTTACATCCGAAAAAATGCTGAACTTCAATGAATTCATTCGTGAAAATGTGATAAAATTAAATTATCTCTTTCCTATAGTAAAATATCATAATAAAATAAAGCTAACTTAGGTATTGGTTTATTTGAATGTTCTTGAATATTTAAATGTAATGGTGATGAACATTGTAATTGTTTTTGTACATATTCACGTAATTTATTAGGAGAAACTTGAATATTTGGAAGACTTTTAAATTGTTCTTGCCATGCAGCTATTGAAAACATCATTGATGGAATTGAATATGGCAATAATTCACATAATGAAAGAAAATGATCATAACGTGACCAACCAGCTAATAGAATACCATCAAAATTCTTCCATTTTGTTGGAATATATGAATGTAATTGTTTTATCCATGATACTTGATCTAAATAATAGAGAAAAAAAAACAAAGAAAATTTAATTTAAAAAATAATAAATAAAAATAAAAATTTTTTGTTTCTTACTTTCATAATAATGCTTAATATCACTTACTGTTGCAATTTCATCAGTTGCTCCTTTAAATGCTGTTGAACCCCATAAAGTATTATATTGTCCAAAAAGATCAGCTTGTGAACCAACAACAAACCCTTCAACACTCATATCTTCTCTATAAGACCATAAAACGGGATTAATTAAATTAATTAAATTATATTTTTTTAATATTTGTATATTTAAATTTTGTAAAACATCATGCCAAATAAATAAAATTATATTTGGAAATTTTTTTTTAATATAATTAGCAATTATATTAAGATGATGAGCAAATAAATCAATATGTGTATTAATACCAGTTAAACGTTTAAATTCCATACATGCAGGATTTGTTAAAAAATAATAAACTTCATCATGACCAATATGAAAAAAACGTATATTCGGATGTAAATTTAAATATTGATCAATCATAGAAAAAAGTATTGTGTAAGTTTTATTTATACATGGTGTTATTACTTGAGGATATTTTGGATTTTCACGTAAATCACTAAATTCTTTTAATTTTAATAAAAATTCTAAATGACCTAGAAAAAAAAATTTTTTTATGATTAATACTCATTATTTTATGTTTTCTATTTTAGGATTTCATAGTATATCGATTATTGATGATTGAATGTATGATTTCGCTTAGTATAAGTCAACTAAACACTTAATAATGTCTTCCTAATCGAGAAAAAATGATGGTTTATTACCATAATAATCACATCCTCAACTTGAGATAAAGTTACTAATATGATTCGTTAAGTTGAGAAATATTAAAAAGTATGACTAACTAAACAGGTAAAATTTCATGCTTATGAGTTGATGAGTTTTCAAAATGAACTTAGATCTTACAAAGTAGATGGCAGCGGACTTCAGAAAATTTCATGAAATTTTATAGGTGAGTTTTATGATCATCTAAAATTAAATCGAAACTCGAATCATTTTGTATACATAGTAAAATTTTCAAATCTTTATACTCTCTTCTTTATCCTTTTATTATTGATATCATTTTAAAATATGATGGCCTTATCGCATACATAAAACAATTCGAGCTCGAATTCAATATATTCCTTAGATCTAGCCAAAAGTTCTGGCAACGCTATTGGTAATTTTATAAACTAATTAATGTTAAACAGATTTTTTCATGAATATATAGTGAAATTTCTTGTCTATAATGATATATATATATAGTAAATCTATTTTGGACTTAGTTATCGTATATTTTCAGATAAACTTTATGTAGAACCAAAAAATCAATTTTTAAAATGGATAATAAATTCGATCGATTTTGGAAATAGATACAAGGACAATTCATGAAGAATTCGCAACAGTTTTAGGAACCAATGCTTCATCATATCGAACACTTGCTAGGTGGGCAAAACGTTTTCGTGAAGGAAGAGAAGACATCAATGATGATCCTCGATCTGATCGTTCAATTTCTGAGCTGACAGATGAAAATATTGAACTGGTACGACAGATTATCAACAGTAATCCACGTTCAACTTATAATGAAATTATAGCTGAGACCTCTCTCTCTTATGGTACGATAGAACAAATTGTGTACGCATGTCTCAAAATGAGAAAATTGAGCTTTGTCGTGAAAATTTGGTGACATTTCGTGATGGTTCCTATCGATTATGTAATCTAATAACAGGTGATGAGACATGGATTCATCATAGAAAGATTCATCACCAGTTACTATCGTTCGTCGAAGCAACTTTGAACCACAAACTTTATTTTGTATTTTCCTTAAGTCAAATGGTTCCATTCTTATACGCACTGCTGATGAAGATAAGACTATATATCACAGCTATTTTATTGAAAACTGCTTCAAGACACTGCTCGACTTTATACTCATTCCGATGTTATTAATTATTTAACAGAAGGGGATATCAATATAATGTCGCATTCATCATATTCACCTGACCTTGTACCATGTGATTATTGGTTCAATGATTACATCAAGTGTAATTTAACAGAACAATCAAACGAAAAAACATTAGCTCGTGTGATTCTCAAAGTAGTGGAAAATATTCTAGAAGAAGAATTTAAGAAAACTTTTGACAAACTATTAGAAAGGATAGAATTTTGTATAAATAATCATGGTAACTATTTTGAACATTTAATAAAATAAAACTCAAACTTTCTCTTTTTCTTTAATTTTTTTCTAAATATTATCAGAACTTTTAGTCAGACCTAAGTAAAACAATAATCATGAATATTTCTTACCATATGTTTGTAATAAAGGCATAACATCTAAATGATTATCTTTAGCTAATTGATTAATTTTGTCAATATCATCTTTTGTATAGGCTTGTTTATGTTTAATTGAACTAACAATTCCATCGAATGGAAACATATCTTCATATTCCATACAAATTCCTGTTACACCCCATGTATGTAATAATGGAAATAATTTTTCAAAATATGATATTTTAGGTGCACCACCTTTTAAATCAAAATGAACATAAAGTAACATTGAATGATCAGCTATTTTAATTAAATCAGTCTGAGAAACTAAATTATGTTTTTCTGAATCCACTATAGTTTTTATGAATTTAGAATTTTTATTCATTAAATCCTATAAATAAATTATTAATAAATATAAAAATATATTAGGTTATATTTACTTTATTATTCATATGATAAGGATTTTTAAAACGATTATTATCTACTGATATAAATCGACGATTATCATTTCTACCAAAATATTTCGTTAGAATCAATAATATAAGTAATGATGTTAAGATTAAAATAATAGTCAAACATTTATTAAATCGACGGATTAAAAACATGATAAATAATCAATTATTTCTAAGCTTCTGTTTTCACTAATCTAAAAAATAATTTATTTATTTTTATATACATTTATTCATCATAGATACGTAGTAGAAAATTTTGTTATAATAATATTTATTATTAGTTTTTATATTCAAAATAAGACAAAATCAGTATGTTCTTCCTTTTATGACATAATGTCAATATAGTATTTTAAAAAAAGACAGAGTAACACATTTGTTTGTGTACATTAGCAATATGTTAATGTTAAAATACTTAAATAATTTTCCGATTATTCTTGCAAATAAAAGAGGTTTGATGTCAATAAAATGTATACTTACATATAACACGACAACGGCATATTTTGTAACTAAACACACATCAGAATA
>JAJEKB010001381.1:0-15758 GCA_022393335.1 Macrotrachela quadricornifera | reverse complement strand
CTCACTTCGAAGCAATGGTTGCCACTCACTCACCTCATCACACATCATAAACGAACATTACCCATAAAACTTCTGCTCACCTCTTTTGCTCACTTCGAAGCAAAGATTGCCACTCACTCACTTCATCACATATCACATCACAAACGAACCGTCCTTAAGAAAATTCTCTTCACCTCTTTTGCTCACCTCGAAGCAAAGGTTGCCACTCACTCAGCTCATCACACATCACGTCACAAACGAACATCCATAACGAAACTTCTGTTCACCTCTTTTGCTCACTTCGAAGCAAACGTTGCCACTCACTCACCTCATCATATATAACATCACAAACGAACCGTCCTTAAGAAACTTCTGTTCACCTCTTTTGTTCACTTCGAAGCAAAGGTGGCCACTCACTCAACTCATCACACATCACATCACAAACGAACATTCATAACGAAACTTCTGTTCACCTCGTTTGCTCACTTCGAAGCAAACGTTGCCACTCACTCACCTCATCTCACATCACATCACAAACGAACCGTCCTTAAGAAACTTCTCTTCACTTCTTTTGCTGATTTCGAAGCAAACGTTGCCACTCACTCACTTCATCACACATCACATCACAAACGAACCGTCCTTATGAAACTTCTGCTCACCTCTTTTGCTCACTTCGAAGCAAACGTTGCCACTCACTCACCTCATCACATATCACATCACAAACGAACCGTCCTGAAGAAACTTCTGTTCACCTCTTTTGCTCACTACGAAGCAAAGATTGTCACTCACTCAACTCATCACACATCACATCACAAACAAACATTCACAACATGTTGCACCAATCATCCATCCATCAACGAGAATACTTTGGACCTGAAGTTTTTATTATAGTGACACAGACATGTTTTGTGCGATAAACGAATAATTAGAATTATGATTATTTTGATTTATGATTGTGAATTTGAAATAAATTTGAAAAATCTTTACTTAATCCATCATCGCATATGAAAGATATAGTGCTGACGAAATTTGTGTTCACTTATTTCACCTATCTGAAACATACATAGATGCATTGATCGTAGCTTATCCACTATAACATGACCAATGAACGATCATAACGCTCGAAAAGATTATAATAATTCCGTTCACTTATATCTTCATCGGACTTTGAAGCTAAAATAAAGGCTTGGGAATATATTTGTTGATCGAAGAACATATAACAAATGAATGAGTTTTAATTTTACAGTTTTATTTACCCATTTTATATCATCTAAATAATAGATGAGACATTAGTGAATGAAAAAAGATGACATACTAAATGAATAATTCACATTATTGTAAATTTGTTCACTTAACTTTGTCGAATTTGAATTAAAGTGTCCATGCCAGGCTCGTTCTAAATGATTTCATGATATTCTACCATTTATTTTCCAATTTATTCGTTCATTTATCAACGCATATTGTCTAAATAAATGTTGTTAATCATTATACTGGCTGCCGGTGACAAGATTCGTGAGAAAGTATAACGTTTCCAATGGTCTTGTTCATCTATCTTGGTCTAATACGTTCAATGAAAAGGCATCAGCTTGCCAACTGATCGAAAATTGTATAGAAATCCACTCATTCTCATCATCATCTTGCCAATCCTTCTATTCAGTCATATCGCATTCATCAAGGCGAAAGTATGAAAATTCATATTTTTGAGCGATGATGCGACGAATGATTGAAAATAATTTTCCCAATGACTATGTTTATCTGTTTTACTAGTTTGCTATCTAAACTTGCTAATCAATCATTGTATCGACGATCATATGAAAAGGGACTCATTCTTACCTTGGATGTTAAGTTCACTTATTTTACTTACTACAGTACAAAGCTTTCTATTGTCAAGAATACTTGATAGTCACACTACAACCTAATCGTCACTATCCATCTCCAAGTTGCCTCACTATTTTGGTCATCTATTTTAGGCACATACAAGCAAAGATTGAAGCAATATAAGTCGGTCGACAATTATCAATCAAATGGTTAATCATTATCACCTGTGGATTCTGTAAACATATTTTATGAACATATAAGTTAATGTTTTGCTTTCATGGCTTCTCAGTATTCGCATGACAAATGATTGATTTGAGAAGTGCCAACGATTGTGTTCCTATACTTCACCCACTTCAAAACAAAAGTACAGGATTGCTCAATATAACAAAGATGACTTATTAAATGAATCAATCGAATCAGTGTTTTGTTCGCTTTTTTGATTTTTACCTCAAAACTAGGGCTTGTAGATCATCTGTTGATCTAAGATGATATAAAAAACCAATGATTATAACGACATTTACCGCACTTGGCACAAGCATAAAGTTCCAAAATCTTGCTCACTAAGAACGAAATCGATCATGCTGGAGTAATAATTGAAACTTTGTGAAAATTGCATAATTCTTAGGATAATTTCTTACGCTTATCTTGCCTTATTGAAACAGGTTCAGAAGTTCTGAAATAGATTAGAGCTGACATAGGAACTAAATGATTAGAACGACCTTTACACTCCTGTTCACTCATTTTGCTTCCTGCAGGTAAAAGTTCGTTTTAGTCAACTACTAGACAAGCATATAATAGATGAATGATTATAACAAATGTTCTGTTCATGTACTTTTCTTTGTTTGAAGTAAATTCTTGAAAACGTTTTTCTAAGTAATTATCACATGAAAAATGAACGAACTTTACGAAGTTCCTCGTATGTGCTAGGTGTAGCAAATTCTGGAATCTCTAAAAACGAAAGGTTTGTGTATTCAATATGATTTCAAAATAAAATTGATAGTTTTGTCACCGTGATATACGGTTAGTAACAACTGTTGAAAATATTTAGTAAAAAATGAGAATATTTTGCAGCCTATCGAACGAGAGATCTATCAGCTGATGTTGATCATCTACTATATGTAAAATTCAGAAATAGAAAAAACTTATTTTTTCTCGTCGAGATACGATCTTGTAACATTCATCATAGACTATAACAAGAATCTACACCAACTACCCTTAACATCTAGTCACTCAATGTGACCAACATAGTACCAACTCTCTCTCTTGTTTCATATTTTAGACTCGTAAAGTTGGCATTGAAACTATATTTATATTCAAAAAACCGCCCGCCTTATATACATAATGCCATGCACTTATTTTTGTTTTTGTTTAGATTGTTTTTACCATGTAATAGTATGATTCTTGACGATCTGCTTCAGTTTAACTCGTAAGATATAGATATACGCGTGCGAATAGCTTAGCGATCTGAATGCTAGTTTAATATTTTAATCATACGATATTCATATTGATTGAGAAACAAATGGTAAAAACTAATTACATGAGAACAGTGTGAAAAACACATAAACGAGGAAATTTTTCTGTAGATATTACTCGATATCCTAAATTCTCCTAAATAGAAAAACTTGATTAATTTTGACACGACTTTTATACCTTCATAAAATGATTATAATAGAAAGATAATAGCTTTCGCATCATGTGAAACCATTAAAAATGCATCCTTAAAATTTTAAAAATTTAATTCAAGTGTTTTTTCATCTTTCAAAATATCTACTTTTTAATATCTGTTATTGCGTCTCTATGGGCAATTTTTCATTATTATGATACATTACATGTCATACTTTTCCAACTTTTGAATTCATGAATGCAAAGTGATTTGATTGAATTGAAAAGGAGTTTTTTTTCTAAATGTCATGTTGGATACACATGTTCATAGATCATATTCCTGTCATATTATGAACAAAACACTTGTTTATTATTTTCGTGCTCTTCTTTAAGCTTTCATAAGCAATATTCAAGGTTACAATCAACGATATTTCAGCGTTCATTGGGATTAGTTTAGCTCACAGAAAAACATCTTCTAAAAACTTTCAGAAAAACTGTTCTGTTCTGTTTTAAGAACACAGCTGATAATGAGTTTTTTTTATCCAATGAAATCCTCACGTTTCTACATATTTCCATAAAATATGGCATATTGTATCAATGTATTTTAAAATTTTGAGAACACCAGTAGAACAAGCAGCCAAATGATGTTGTTAATCAAATTTTCAGAGTAATCGAACAAAATTGTTACGTGACATTCATACTGAACTTTTACAATATTTATTGGTCGATGTAATCTCTTCGATAAAGAGTCACTCTTTAGATCTAAATACAATGTAAATAAAACCTTTTATAACAATATTTTGTAGTCCTTTTGATGAACTTCAAAAAACTTCACATTCTATTTGCAATATCAGGATTCTTTTGTATTTGAAATGTTGACACATCGAATCTCTTACATGATCTATGTCGATGTTCAACCGAAGACACACTATGAATCTATCTATACAATCATCTTTGATACACTAATATAATCTGCTTTACTCATTTTATACAATGAAAATGAGTTTGATTTTCACCAAACGTCAAATGATTCAAAGCAAAGCGAGCTATTTCTTCCTCGATGAATCTAACCTCGCCATGAGCTGTCACTATTTAGATGTTTTTCGAAGATCTAAGTCCGATAAAAAGAAGTATTTTTAGATATTCTTATAATGTGTGAGAAAATGTCACAATATCACTTTTTACATTAATAACGTTTTAATTTTTTGAGCGATAGCTACCATTGAACCTTTCGACTGTTATCGACGCCTATACGCGTCAGTGAAATCGTTATAGAAAAAATAAAGAATATAATTTCTAAACTATGTTTTGTCTATACCCAGACGAGCAAAAAAGTTAATAGGATGGGCGACATGTCTAGTCCATTTTATAATATGCGTCATATTGCCATGTCAGGGCTAGACACGAAGTTTATGACACTACGTCACGACTAGTCTGAAATACTTCGAGCAATAGTTAAGACTAGTATGGTTGATGAGGAATGACATATCTTTGCGTCTGGACTAGCCCGAACATTATAAAAACTATGCTACATCGAGTTGGAAAACGTCTTTTACACTAGTCAAGGCTAGTCTAACTACACAAGTTGACACTAATATACGTTTAAACTAGTCTGATCTTTATAAAAAAAATCAAAATATTTCAAGTGAGCAAAACAAATACTGGAAACGAGCAACACGACTAGTCAAAAATGTTCTTAATACCGGTTATGACCAGTCTAAAACGTCTTGTTTATCCGTCCAGACTAGTTCTGTTTACGAGAAGTGCCCTACAATCACTTCTGCACTAGTCTCAAACGTCCTAGAACCCCATCACGTCCAGACCAGTTGGAAGAGTAGAAGAAAAAGTGGAAAGATGGATTCGAACATTCGATCCGACAAGCATCAATATCTGGCGAGGTATTCTGACGATATGCTATGATGCGACAATGGACTAATGTCAACTTAGCTAGTCTAAATATCAAAATAACATTCGTTCATTGACTAGACGATTAAAAACTAACTATGGACAAGTAACTTTACTGGTCTGAAACATCTTAATGAGTAGTCAAGACTAGTCTGAACCTTCATGCGAGCAAGTTATAATTATTCTTTTTCTGAAAATGTATTATCAATCTCGATCCATACTAATCTAAAACTTTTGAACAATTAGTTTGATTTAATAAGATTTTTTGAGCTAATAACTTTGAACTTAATGATTAATGAAAAGAAAAAACAACAGAATAAAAAGCAAGATATTTTTCAGTATTTGTGCAACTTGTTAATAACAACCGGCGAATAATGAAATGCTTTTAAAACAGATCAGATAGTAGAATAACAATCAATTTATTATCTATCTTTCACTTAGCATAAACTAGAGTTATCATGAAGATTTGCTAAACAGTTGCTTCCACATTGTTATTAAGTTTTACAGTTGGAATATTTTATTTTCATTATTTTACAAAAGCATTTTAATTATCCTTTTAATTGATTCAATCAAACAGAGGAATTTTAAAAGTAAAACTCTAAACATTTACAGTGTACGTCGACAATAGTGGTAGTAAAGTGTGTATTTTTGACTTCTACCTAGAGTAATAGAAATAGACATTGTAAATTTATCATACAATATTGTGTGAAGATGCATCTTTCTGTCTATGATCAATTGTCAAATATAATCTACTACATAACGATTGTAAGTATTATCCACAGTTATTAAATTAATAGTACTAAAAAATGTCATCACGGTTGATTTTTCTCTTATGAAAAACGATAAAAAAAAAGAAAAAGAAAAGCCTTTCAACATTAACGGTTTTTAAAAGGTCATTTTATTATGTTGAATGATGAGTTTCTAGTTATTTAAATAGAAATTCAAAAACAGATTTTGATTGAATAATTTTAGTTTGTTCTCAGATTTGAATTGCAAAAATCGAGGTACAAAATAAATATGAATTATAAGAAGAAAAAAAATTCATTTTTTAAATTTTATTTTTTTTAAATACTTTTTTTTAAGAGCCCTGAGCAGTGAAAAGAAATTTTCTTAGAAAACAATAAAAATTTCGAAAATTAACATTAAAAAATCATATCCAACCAATTTGGTAATGTATAATAAAATTCTTCTATTAGTACTAAAACTTGAAGAAAAACGAAGCAAAATTGTATTCAAGAGCATCTGACGAATGACTATGAATAATATACAAGTTGATCCCTTAATGATGTGGCTCAATAGGCTAAGCGATGGATAAGTAATATATAGTGTGCATGTTCGAATCTAATCTTCTGAATTATATATTTATATTTAAACTAGTGTAGACTCGTCCAGCACACAATACAACATCATAACCTGTCTGGCGTACTATCGCAGATATCCTTATTTTTTCCATTCAAAATACATTTTGAACGGGTGTCAGGACGGGATGACATTTCTAGTCTTTTCACCCATCTTTTTCTCGTCTGGATATGTAGTAGATCATTTCGAACATCGTATAATAACTTACGATGTTTTCTGATTTTAATATGTTACATTAATGATATTTTTCTGCATCAACTGTATTTTAATTCACATTTGGTGAGATTTTATTTTTACAGTATAGCTTGTGAATTGATACTTGCTGTTTTAACAAATATGCTAATCTTATTATAACTGTCAGACCTCTGTTCTGTCAATCGCAATAGATACGACGGATAATAGTTTACATATATTGATATAAATGTACGTTTTGTGACTGTTAGTGAACGACAGTGTAATTTATTATGGAGAAGTCTGATCTTGAAATGCAAGATGAAAAATAATAATTCTAGAAAACTGTCACGTCGTGGCAGTATTTTTCGATCAAAGAAAAGGAAGATACCTTGTATCGAGTTTTCTTTAATACTAAACTTTTGAACAAAACGTCCAATTTTGAAAATATTCACAGGAAGAAATGTTTTACTCTTTCTGATTAAAAAGTAACATCTGTTTTCCATATAAGAATAAAAGATTTTTAGTTACTGAAAAAAAACTAACAATGGAAAGGTTAACATGTCTATTGAAGGAATTGTGTGGAACAATCCAAATAGGATGATTTTATAGTGTAGAGAGGCTTCTATCATTGGATAAGTGTTTCACTTCGAATGATTGATCTATTTGAAAGATTATGTGAAAACAATACGTACACTCAATTTTGGGATGCTAAGCTAGGTCTCAAAATATTATCTCATCTTTCGTCACACATAGACAGAACATAGTGATCTAATAGTTTGAATGTTATCATAGTCTGATGAAAGCTTTTGTTTGAGATATTAACATTAAATATTAAATTCTTATGACCTATTTAAATGTATCGCTGAATTCAACACAAAAAGGTTGGTATATGTTCAGTAACATGGGCCTAGTCATTCACAAATCGGTTTTGATAAACATGCGTCAAAACTAAATGGTCGCTAGTTCATATGTTATTGTATGCACATCTGTATGTGAGTAATTTACAAAATTTCGGTACCATTTACAAAAAAATAGTTTCAAATGAAATAATGGGATTATCGAGAAGAGTTTTCTTCTTTGAGACATTTGAGCAGAAACATATTAAGGCTTTATCTAAATTTTACTTCTACACAACACGACGTAATTTTGGATTTGTAACTAAAAAACAAATAATTAAACATGGTCTGGCCTCTGATTGCTAGTTTTTCAAAAAATAGGAATGCTTAGAGGATTGATTTCTCCAGAAAGAAAGGATTTTTTATAAGAAATAGGAAATATATAGGTATGCTCTATTTCTTTTAAAAAGACTGGCTATGTAGCTTCTTAACTGGAAATCTTCTTTTAGAGATGTAGTCTTGAACAGTTGCATTCTGCTTCGACATGCATATCTGGTTTTTTTCTATCGAAAGAAACAATCAATATAATTATCGTTATAAAGCTTAATCTATATTATAATGTTGAGTGTCTGTCTGTTACCGGGTCAAAAAAACATGTGTTTAGATTGACCCCAGGGGTCAAAAAAACATGGTTATAGCTCGAGTTCCAGAGTAAAAAATAGGCTTCGCAATCTTATTCTATATAATAAATTGATTGTGTGTGTGTTATCAGGTTGAAGGCAGAGGAGTGATGGTATTGATGGGATCAAAGGTATACTATGGGCTGTTTAATGTCAGTCTGAATTTATCAAATACAAATAATACTTGATTTCAAATTGAAATATGAGTCTAGGGGGAGGAAGAGGGTGAAGGGGGTAACTGAAGGTGAGGGTGAGGGTAAGCTTGAGTTTTGGGAGACTTTAGGTTTTAGCCCCGTCTGTACAGGGGACTAAGGCGGTACTAAGGTTTGTGCCAAGGGACTAAGGCGGGACTTTGCAGAAATATGCGGGACTACGGGTTTTAAGTAAGACTGCGTAGTAACAAGCGCGAAATGTCTGATTCGGAAGGCGTTGTTGTGGTTTTTTTAAATTTAGAATTCAATTTTAAATAAAAAAGACTATAGACTCATCAAAGGAGCATATGATTGTTTTCAAAGAAACTTTGTATATTTGTTACCTTTAAATAAATTGAATATTATGCAATAACCTTTGTTTGAGAACATAGATAGAATTGTAATAGTGTCTTTAAGAATTGTCTCGCCATCAGAAAAAATTTTCTTCACATAGTGAAAGCGGCCGTGCAGTATGCACGGGTGTCCTCTAGTTTTATATATATTATATCAAAAAACTTTTTAGTCGGTCCAATTTCTGCCAGTAAAAGAAATATTGCATTAAAAAAAAAGATGCCGTCACAATGTATGAGATTATTGAAAATATTGAACTAAACATTGAAACATGTGTTTTTCAAAGCCTAAAGATTATGCACAACAAAACTCAGATTCCCCAGTATTTTGTCGTTTTCCGATATAATATAGGTAAAATAGGAAAATTAGTGGAAATATAGGACAAATTAAAGGATTTTCCAAAAATATAGGAAAAATAGGAAATATAGGTCGAATCCGAGACCAGACATGGTTATACTTGGCTAGAACGGCGGTGCTATTTGAATTCACAAAATTTGTTAATTTCAGTGAAACACACATCTAGGCTACGCAATGTAATAGATTTAGGCTGTTCATCCATTTGTAATGGTTTATCTGAGAATCAATAAATAATAGGACGGATGACGCTTTCGAAGATGAATCAATCAGGATAAAATACATGTGGGTTCATTCTCTATATAAGGAATCTTCTTTCTTACAGGTAGTAGTTTGTATATATTGAAGAAAAAGGAACAAGGTTTTGTTCCAAAAGATTAAAGTTTAATCTTTTGGCGAGGAAAACAAAACTAGAAATCTTGTGAATTATTAAGTATAACAACTATAATATTCCTTTGACTGTAGGTCAGGGTCTAAATCCCAAAATTGTCGATGTGTCCGTGGGTTTGTCCGCAGGGTCAAAGGTCAAAAAAACATCCTCAACTGCTATACTATGAGGATACTCTTAGGCCGTGAAGCCCTATACTAGGAAGATACCTTCAGGTCATCAACTGCTATACTATGCAGGTAAGCATGACTCCTCAAGTCCTACTCTATAATGGAACTTATGGGTCCTAAAGTACCATACTGTAAATTTAACTGTAGCTCCTCAATCCTGATACAATGGGTATACCGAAAGATCCCAAAGCTGTATACTATGAAGGTACCTATAGCCCCTCAAGTTCTATGCTATGAAGGCATCCGTAGTTCCTGAACTTCTATATCATGAAGGTACGTCTAGGTCTTGAAGTGCTATACTATGAAGGCACCCCTAGATGCTACCATTCGCGTCGAACACCAGGATGTTGTTCCAATATAATAGTGAGAAAACAGGGAGTTGGGCTGGCCATTATACAAATGGTGTGATGGGGCCTCAATATTGCCACTATTATACGGGTGAAACATGAGGTTGTTTGGATAGATTGAAGGTTGTCGTAGACATTTCCTTGACTGTAGTGAGGATCTCAATCCAGAAACTGACGGTGTGTTTGTCCGCACACCCTCGGATTGGTCAATTTTTTCGATCAATCAGAATACATTTTTGCTAGGACCCACACATGCTCAAGTAGCCTACTGCGGGCGGGTTCTCAAGCACTATATATTTGGGGTACCCTTGGGTCCTCAACTACTATATATTTGGGGTACCCTCGGGTCCTCAACTACTATATATTTGGGGTACCCTTGGGTCCTCAACTACTATGCATCGGTGGTATTATTCATTATTATCGAAACCTATCCCATAGGCTTTAGTCGTAATATTAGTCTCTAAAAGGAATGTACTTGTTGTCAGGGTATTAGTCCGAACCTACAGCCAAGGGACTTAGTGGATCGCCTCGATCCACGCTACTTGTGTTTGAAGATATTGAAATGACTTTTTCTTTCTCAATTTATTAATTATCGTTCTAAAAATTAAAGAAATCATATGAACTTCGTGATCTTGGAATTTGATATTAGTAGAGTTATTTTACACTGATATTATATCACAACAAATGCATATAAACGATAGTCTAAGATATGACCCATGTAAAAGTCACAACAAATTGATAAATTAAAAGAGAAATATTACAAAGTGCTTCGAAAAACGATTAATATTCAATGTTTTAGTCAAAAATTATAACTGTAAGTAGGATTTGAAAAATTTATCCGTACAAGAAAAAACTTTATACTCACATCTATCATTTAAAAAAAATCAGTTGACTAAGTTTGATAAATAGTGCGAATCTACGAATTTACTTTTACAGCGGTCTTTTAGGATGTCTTGTAGAATCCCTGTGAAAATGTTTGGCCTCTAAACACATCTGAAAACGTGTTTAGATGCATTGAGAAAAAAGACGCGTCTAAATGCGTTTGTATTTAATACTTAATAAAAAACTCATTTTGTTCGTGCAGATTTGAACTGCGCCACCATCAAGGTCATATGATGATCATCTCGACCACAAGATATATGAACATGAAAAGTATTTTATTTTTATACATACATTTGTATGATGAACAAGATTAGAAATCTACATATCTATGTCTCTTTTGTTGAAAATATCTAATATTACTTAAATTATTTCGAATAAATTGTATAATCATAAAAAATACAGTTAAATATTGATTGTTAATTTATCTTTATATTATTTTAGAATAGACAAAAATAAAGGCTATTTTAAGTCAAATAATTGAAATAAATAAATCTTGATTGTTATAATTATAAGCAAAAATAATTTTTTTTATTCGAGTAAAAGTTAATTAAATATGGATGAAACATTTCTCTATAGAAATATGAAAATCAGTTATTAATCAATAAGACTTTTAATTACATTTCGTTGAACAAATATTTCATGTAAATCCTTATTACTTGTTTTCTAATAAAAATTTCTTTTTTCGTTAATATAACTTTAACCTGTCGCTGTTATGAGAAAATTTTAGATCGTTTTAAAACGAATACCTTTATTGTCTTTCCATTTCTTTTTTTTTGAATAAAAATTCTGTTGATATTTACGACATATGAAATTTCTTCTATAAAAGGGCATGATTTAGAAAAACAAGAACTTTTATAATATAAAAGATCATATCTTAAGTATAATAATTCTTTTTGTGGAAGAAAGTTCTGTCGAGATCATTATAATACAGATATCCTCTAAACTATGTTATATCTCATGAAAACATTGCTTACAATCTTCACAAAAACATGTGTAAAATGATTGTTTACTAGGACACAACTAATTATATCCTTTTACTTATCTTGAAGAATGAATCAATTCAGAAATAAATATTCTACATGTTCGATAAATTTACCAAGTATATCTAAATTTATATTAGCGTAGCTAATTGTTAAATAACAAATCAGATTTTTTTATTTTTAGGGCGCGTTCAGACGTATTTTAGACACTCGTGTTTGCATGAACGCGTTTAGCTGCGTTTTATTGTTCATAGAAAACAGTTATGATCTGCATATTCAACGTATTTAAACGCATCTATATAGGTTCAAAAATGAAACGTATTTAAATCTGAACTGTGTTCAGATACGTTTATTCCTCAAAACGTGTTTATAGGTGCGTTTAGACGCGTCAAATCTACGTTTAAGTTTCACATAGGAAAAAGTATTATATGAATAGATGCCTGAGTGATGATTATTTCTTTGTTTCAATAGATTTTTCTGTTCTGTTGAAGATTTTTCTTTTTACATACACCGTTTTATGGACACTAATATAAGAAAAGTTTCATTCTCGCCCTTTACTCTCATTCTTATTCATTTTAATACGTTTTCACTCTGAGATTTAATTTCGAGGATCTTCACCATACAATAACTGAGGATAGATTGTCATCGAATATTTTTCTGGCGTAAGTAATCTAAAGTTTTATAAGAGCATATGTGAAGCTTACCATACTTAGTCAAAAACTAGATATCGAAATAGTTATACTTTTTCATCGACATTTGTTGAAATCAATATAAGAAAGTATAGAAACTCATCATCGTATCCAATCCTCCTTGTTTTTATATGTTTCTATCATATTGTACTCTAATATCGTACATGACTATGCAAGATTATACAAAAAATTGTACAGAAACTTGTGGTCTTAGAAAATTTACATCAAGAATTGCAGTAAGGTTCGTATACCATTCAATAGTACGATCTTGCATAGCCATAGAAGATCGGATTGTTTAATTTCAACATATTTTTTCACTCGATTACAATAATTTACAATCCGCTAAAACTGTTCATTGACAATGATTCAAGTATTCATAGGAAATTGGCTCCTTAGAAGAAAATCCCTGCATCTATATTGCTTACTAGTGAATCATGAAATCAATAAAACTAACAATTGCCCAATTAAATAGAAAACAGTCATTTGGACTAATTAATGTCGAATAGAATAATCTCTATGTCGGAACATGATAGAAAAAAAGGATTTGAAATTCATCTATATCATTAATAGTGAAATATAGAAAAATCTAAATATGTAGTGGAAAAGAAGCAAAAGATTCGAACCTATCTATATCGGTCTTATAATGGATTATAGACTATTAGATCAAACATTTTCTGGATCTGGTTTACTGGATGCGTTTCAAGTCCGAACTGCAACCTGAATCGAATTAATCAAACGTTTTTGAATACAGACTTGAATTGCATTCATAATTTCTCAAAACAATTTTCTACTGCGAATCGGGTAGACAGTCTAAAGGTATGAAATCCTTTTTCTCGATTATTTATTATCCGATGACTAGCATAATCTGCACATTTTTCAGAAAATCTTGATGCTGATCTCATAATAATCAAGCTATAACTGGTTCTTATTCTTAACTAGAGCATGTCATTTTAGGATTCGAGATGAACTTGATGAAATTTAGTGTTAACTCTGACAATCCGTTTGAGAGTTAATGTTGGTGAAATTAATTTTGTAGTGCCCTTTTGTGTGGATAATTTTTCAATCATTCATATAAAGTGAGTGTTAGTAGCTGTTAATAAGCATAATTCGTCGAGATATAAATATTATTGAAATTAGGTCTGGTCGCCTCAGAAATTTGAGTGTTCTCATATTAGCATAAATTTTTTAATAGCCTAGAACATTTTTCTTATGGTAGCGTACATAATGATTACTACGCTTTTGTGTACTTGAAAATATTTTGTTAATTATAAAGGACAGAAGCTGAGAGAGGTCGAAATTCAGGTATTAATTATTTGAGCATAGATGGATATTTTTAGTTGTCGAAAACAGTCATACCTTTCGTTTTAGTATTGAAGTAAATTTTGGGTGTACGTAATGTACTTATTCGATGAGTATATATCTTTCCATCACTATCGTCATATATTCCATTACACACTAGACACATCATTTCTTCAACACTTAAGTTTGGCTCAGCTATATGTTTAAGTAGATGATAGGTGAAGAGACCATGACGATCATCTGGAGACATATCGGCTGTCTGCTGATCAGGACCACAAGCAAAGATGATTAAAGAGCCTGCTACCCCTTTTATATGCGTAGCATTGTTAAAATCTGATTCGATCATAGACCTGTTGGCTTCTTGAACACGGGTACGACAACAGTCGAGTAGAAAAATGATTGAAAATGGACGTTTCCTTTTCATCGACTCGATTATGTTCTGAGCGGAAACAGCAAAATTTTGGTGTTTCCTAGGTTGATCAATGAGGCGCTGATTGTCAATTGGGATGAGATAATTTTGACTATCCCATTCAGTTCCATGACCCGCAAAAAAGAAAACAACGAAATCATTTTCAGCAATTTCTTCTACAAAGTCCATAATAATCTCCACCATTTTCTCGTAGATTAAATCAAAATCTATCATAACTTTGAAGCCCATTTGCTTTAATTGTTTGCCGACATCTTCAGCATCATTTTTGCATCGTTGAAGTCCACCTATCTCGTAGTCATTGTTACCGATAATAAGAGCTCGTCTAGTTTGTGATGACATAGCAGAATCCATTAATATATTATTTATTTGTCAATATGAGAGTATAACAGGACCTATAAGGAAAAATAATATATTCTACAACTAAATAAGCTTGTTCGTATACATAATTTGAATCTTTTAAGTATTAAAAATTCAAAAAAAATGTGATTTTTTTATAATTCTTTCTTTTTTTTTTCTAATATACCAAACATCATATATGCGACTTCAGTTAACTCATAGCTTTGTATCTATCTCTCTTCTATGTATCAATAGAGAGCTACAGAACTCGGAAATGAATTATATTTCTTGCAAACAAAAACTAGTGATCTGTTAAAACTTAGAATATTCTATGTATTTGCTTCGTGCTATTCTTATAACTTTGAGGGTGTGAGGGTGGATGAGGGTGAGGGTGATAGTCTATAGTAATAATACTTTATCACTTACAACAACGATCTTATTAAGAAGCTCTAACGCGTGACAAAGAATTAATCATCATAAACTGTCACTATATATTTACAAACAGTAAATAAGGCATAACATTTCAAAATAAGTAACTCTGCGACTGGGCGATGATTCAATGTTTTGATTCTCCGTCAATATACATAGTCAACTGAAATGTGTTTCTAAATTTTCATATATGTTCTCAGTTCAAATGAATTTGCGTCAAGGAAGCGTCTTCGGGGCTATAGCATACATAGTTGCGCATTACGATCTTCAGCAAATATTTGAGAGACCAGAAAACAATCACTTCTACGTCGATGACTTAGCAACTATCTACATCCCGAACATTTTCTGCGAATATCGAAATCAATTAATAGATATTGAACAGAGAATCAATAAAGATTTGGAAAACCTTCGTGTTTACGTAACACGTTGGCATCAACCAATTAATAACAAAAAGACCCAGTTTGTCGTATTTACGAATATCGTTAAACATCCCAAGTTAAACATCTTTTATAATGGAGCTCCTTTGGAACAAACCAAAGTCTTTAAATATTTAGGGTAT
>JAJEKB010001379.1:0-18140 GCA_022393335.1 Macrotrachela quadricornifera | reverse complement strand
ACAAACAGTTTTAAAGTTTTTCTTTCATTTTGAGAATCATATGACCAGTTATATCGTTAAAATATTTAACTGAAATTACTTCAGTCGTTTCGTTCGATATAATTTCATGTTCTTAGACGAGTCGGTAAATGTTCATCAAGGTTCTTTATTAGGAAATTTGATATAAAAATATCTTGCTAATTTCAAAGTTCGAATATGGAACAGCTAACAGAATTATAATAAAGAACAGAAAAGGATGAATTATTAAAAAAGCTAGGAAATTCACTATTCAAAGTAATCTTTTCAAAATAAACTAATGTTGCTTTCATATGTTCCAAGAAAAAATAAAGCTGTTTTATTACTGTTTTCATAGATTCATACCGGCAAAAACTACACTTTATTCTACACTACAATAGAATACAAGGAACTGTTGATACTAACGATAAAATGTATCATATATATCGTCCAAGAAGAGGCACATATACTCTTAATCATTTTCTATCTTGTGTAAGATGAGAGAATAGTCTTGAGAGAATTTTACATAATAACGTTGATGAAGTTAGTGGCAAATTTGAGTTTTTTCAACGAACATTCGCATATTAATCTGTGTCAAAGCAGCTCATTAGTGTGTCTTGCACAACTCTACGAGCACTATCCAATGGTATACTCAGATCTTCAATGGCTCAAACTATGGTTTTTGGCAGATCGATGGCCATAGAAAAAAATCTAAAAATCATTGTTTGAGTATATCATTGGTTAGAGCTAATCGAGTTGTACAAGACGCAATGATGAGCTGCTTGGACACAGTTTAATGTGTGAATGTTCGCTGGAAAAACTCAAATCTGCCACTAACTTCATCAACATGAGAAAAACCCTATTGAATGAAATATATCAATAGGAAAGAATTATACATCATACATTGTCTATGAGCAGAACTAAAAAAAATTTGGTTGGTTTATTTCATTCATTCAATGTGCACTCAAGATTTAAAGATGGGATACGCGATTGCTTCACGAGATATTAATGTCAATCGTGATTCATAAAATTTTGCTTAAAACCCATAGTGTCTCTAAATATAATAGTAGGTGAATATGTTCAAATCTCTTCTTTGAATTCTGATAGAATGAGTTCTTGCATTAGTGGTGGATTTTCTGGTGAGAAGCTGAATTCGGCCTTGATTTTCATATTTTCACCTTGCATACAGAAGTATCCGCGAAGTAGGTTTTTCAGAATGGTATCTTCAATAATCAAAATTTTTCCAGCTCGGTTCTATAGTTCTTGCGAAATCATTTTTCGAAGTCCTAGCGATTTATCAAGGAAGAAATTTTCTGAGAATATTGATGAGACCGAGCTACCGGTTATGTTCCAATTGTCATTTAATAGAAGCACAATTATTTGTTGTTTTCGTTCAGCAATCATGTTCGGCATGAACAGTTGACGCCGTTTCAAATCGGCAAGTGTCAGTATCTCGTTCATGATCTTATGGTTAATAGGTTCTAGTTGAGTATAAGTATGATTTGCAAAGGCAATCAATCCAACGTCATGTTCAGGTAGTATTATCCAATTGCTGCCGAAACCTGGTAAGCATCCAGTATGATTGATAGACACGATTCCATCGTAATATTTCACCCCATTTAGTCCATAGCCGTAGGAACGAGTTATTGGACATGAACAGTGTTTGTACGAGACTAGTTCCACAAAACTCGATGGATACCGCATTTCGCGTAGCGAACTATGTCGTACAGGCCCACACTCAGGTTCTGTGCGTGGCGGCCAAGCTTGTAGATGATACGAAACGTATTTACTAAAATCTTCAACTGAAGTAATTATTCCTGCCGTGCCACTGAATACTCCATCGTGTAGATATGGCTCTTCTGAATATTTCTCACATTCCCATCGATAGCCTCAAGCCAACAATTCTGGTGGTGCATCGGCATACTCCCAGAAGGTATATACCATGCCAAGTAGATCCAAAATTTTTTGTTTAATATATTCTTGATAGGGAATTTTTGTTACAACTGTGATAATTCTACCTAACATGGAAAAACCAACATTAGAATATTCCCACGTGACACCAGGTGGATACGACAAGCTTATCCCTTTTCGAAGAATAGTTAAAAAGTGAGCGTCGGTTATAGACATTTGACGATCTGCCCATGGATCATCTTCGGGCATACCGCTAGTATGAGTTAATAGATGACGAATAGTAATTATAGGTGCATCACTGGTAAATAGATCGGGCGCTTTGAATTCAGAAATACATTGATCTACGGGATCATCGAGACGAAGCTTGTTTTTATCACGAAGCTTGATAATACCCATAGCAATGAAACTTTTTGTCATTGAAGCAATACGAAAGAGAGATTTTGAAGTGGCTGCCGTTTGCTTTTCAAGGTCAATGTAACCAAAACTGTGACTACTGAACAGTTCTCGATCGGCCACAATTCCATAGACAAGAGCAGGAAAATGGTTTGTATTGAATTCTTTCTCGAATAATGTCCTGATTGCAGATAGTACCTGTTTAATTTTTTCCAAACGATGTTCATCAGTCATTACAGCAGGTTTGTACGAAGAGCTTTCGGTTTTTTCCGTTTTTCTATCTGTAGCAAGGGAATTCTCGTCGAGATGCATTGGTGCAATTGTTCTCTTAAAATTATCGTCATCATCGATATGAGCCATCGTCGAAATCTAAATTATAGGAGATGAATGCTAATGTCTGCGTATTTTCAGCAAGAAATAGATTCCGACTCATCTATTTTTTCTGCTACTATTAATTCTTAACAGAGATTTTAATACATTCGGTCTATTTTGGAAGTAAGTTACAAACACTTTTCGTAGTCATAGAGCACGAAGACTCTACACATTTATCGAATAATCGAGTATGAATGAAATGAACCTTGGTTTCTTGAGAATTTTACAAACACAGCATCAATTCTTAAGTGACAGTAGATTTCATCAGAATATGTTCAAATCTCGTCTTACAGACCGGCTCGTTTAAAATATAATTTATCTGAAATGTAAATTAGGTTACAGAACGAGCTTGGAACATGTCACGACTATGAAAAAGTGAAAATTTTGAATTTTTCAATATCATGCCATCCTTCAATGCCATTTTTATTTGGAGAACAATTGAAATTCAAATGCTCGAAAGTGAAGAAAATATCTTATAAATATGAGTGGTGACATTCATTTTGCGCTACTCTTGACTTAGAAATAGTCCATTTCGAAAAATATTGGATTTAGATGGCAAGATGAAAAACAATTGTGGAGAATGCCTCGTGACTAATAGTAGGTGAACGAAAAGCGGTAGAAAAATTGTGAAAACAGTCGTATAAAGAATAATTCATACTGTTAAATGGTCTGCCAGATAAAGTGTAGATATGCGAATAACTAATACCGTTCGTTTCGACAGTCAAAATAATATAACAAAAGCAAAAGAATAGCAAATATGCGACGACAGTTGTGTTATTATATTGTTATTGTCTATTTCAGGTGTGCTTAGTTTATCACCGGCCTATTTCTTTATTTGTTGAAGAAAAAGAAAAATAAACCTACTGTGAAAGAAATAAGCCAACTACACTTACTCTTTCTTGCTTTTCGGTTATCTAAATTTGCGATGTTTTTGTGCCTTATTGAATACAGTCAATGTTCCTAAAAAGAACAGCTTTTTCAGAAGTAAGAGTAATTCATTTTTTACTACACCATTTCTCATCATAAAAAAATAATTTTTACATACTTGAGTGGAGAAATATCTGATGCATCGAGTGGCGTAAAAATTAACTAATTATCTCGAATAATAATTAAGTAGTCAGCGGTAGTTTGCGAATGATTGAATTGGTTCTTATTAGGAGCATTGTTCCTAATAAGAACAGTCTATGTAAAATACGTAGAAAAATTATTTTTTCGTATCTGAATTTGAAATTTTTTATGTACTTCCTCGATAAAAAATGTTTCTTAATGCTTGTTCCATTAACTTCCAGCGGTTGAAGGCAAATCGACTTTTCTTATGATACAAGTAACGTTCATCGACAATCGACTCATTTGGCCCTAGACTGATAGAATTCTGGTTCCAATGAAATTATTTATACAGATGTGAACAGAGATCCACTATGATTGGCAGTGTGTGACAGAATAACTTGCCTATATTAGTCATCTGATAACTATGATTGAAACAAATGTGAAGAAGATTATAAAGATCATCGGGTTACTATGATTTAAATTAATCGACCAATATTGTTTAATTTTTTATTGTCATTAGTTTATTGTTCAATGTCGTATCAACAAGTAGGTGCTCTATCAATAAATTAAAATTTTATAAATGATTTCGAACATAAAATTATGATAAACAAAAGTCATATTCTATAAATCAGTTAACATAATTCTCTGTTTGACTTCAAACTACATTGTGATGAGCATTGTTTTGTATTTGTATTAATATCACTACATAATCATGAAAAACTTGGTACACAAATACGAAAATCGTCTGCATCAGGTATCTTGCATTGTTACGTATATGATTATTTGGCTGCTTCTCTTTTAGATAAAGCGTTTTCATACGTAATTAAAAATTACAACGATATTTTACACAATTAGACATGACCCAAACGCAAACGGTTTGGGTTTGAGTTTGAGTACAGAATTTTGATTGCTGTCTATAAATATATACTACGTCGTATATGCAGATGGAAACAGAAAGTAACAGCAACGCCGTATTTACACCTCCAAAACATAATCTTTTTTTTTTGTCAAAAGCCAGCGAACAAACATTCTTTAGCTTCGTCACACATTAACACAGGGCAGCAATTTGCAAACTTAGATGTATTAGTAAATTTTATGGTCTCAGTTCAATTTAAACAGTATCTCTTTATTGTATATGTGTCGGTCAGAGTTGAACTTTTAGGAAAATTTAAACTAATATTTTCAATTTCATTTTGTTTTAAAAATTTAGAATATTGAATTATGTTGATTATTCATCAATATTAAATTTTATTTTATTTTAAGCTATTCTGTACTTTCTGTTTATAATTATCACTTGAATAATTTTTTTAAATTGACTTCGATTAGAATATAGGAATCTATAATATCGCCAATATTCTCTATTGATATTCAGTATTGTGTAAGAAGATGTAGAATTCGCTACTATTTTCTACCAGTATTCGATATTACCCAACAAGATATACGGTTCGTTACTTCTCAATACGAAAATGAGTACGTTCTGTAATTTTTTTTCAAGTTATCTTAATTGTTTATCCGTTGATTTAATAATTGAATAGAGAAATGATAGCTATGACATTCTATTATTCGTTAAAATAAAGTAAGAAAAAAAAAAGGATAATATTAATCGTTTACAATTGAATACAATGTATAGTTTTTATGGTAATATTATTATATATGATTGTTCAGAGTCGTGTTGATCATATATTGAAAGAGATAAGGAAATTGTTAAGTTAAATTAAACAAAAATTACCATTCAATATCATCATTGATAATAATAAACCATTCTAAAAAATATACCACCAAAAACTGAATAAAATAAATGTGGAAACCTCGGATTTAAATCGGAGAGTTATGTGTACTGAAGAAAAGTGAATAAGATGTATGATTAATCCTATAATGTGTCGAATAGAGCTCGCCGGGTATGATTCCATATCCGGATCTGAAAAATTTAAGTTGATCTAGTCTAGGTACGTTCGAAGTCCGTAAATTACTATTGACCAGAAAAAATATTCATTATATACAATAATTCTTGTTTTGATTTTCTTTAGTTTTTGTTTATTTTCTTTAGATAATGGTGAATTTATTTATAAATAAATTAGGATTTTGTATTTGTTACAATGGTATGATGCTCTTTTACCTTTTCAAGATAATCCTCAACAATTTGTACCACACTTTGACTTAATTAACATGAGTTTATAATATGAAATATAATATGAAACATGCTTTAACTAAAAAAACAAATTTTCATTTATGCAAATAAATAAAGTCTTCGAAACTAACTCCTCATCATGTCCTACAGGAAAAAAAGAGAGCATCCGTAGGGCCTAAGGGACGGCAGTTCCTTAGTGCGCTCAAGGATAAAACTTTTTTAAGCAGATTAATCAAAATCAATCTATCGTGCGCTTTACTTTTCGCGTACATAAAAATAAGGTCGGCTCTATGGAGAACAAACAAATGTCACACAGACACACAATTAATTTATATGGCTTTTTCATGGTTTTTCTCACGTGTCACATTGAAGAAATATTAAGCGCAGCATATCTATCCCTATTATGTTACATAACTCTTAACGAGTTTAATCTACTCTGAAAAAACTGGTATTGGTAACATCGAAAACAAATAAATATTACACTGACACATTGTCAAGGTATATGAGTTTTTTCATAGTTTTTCGAAACTATCATACAGGAAATCTTGTGCGCAACCTATCTATCCCTATAACTTAGCATCATTTTTCAGCCCATGAAATTCTCTATTTATTGGTATATGGTAGTTGGAGCTCTGTTTTGATTATAATAAATCTTTTCTTTAAAACACAATTAGAAAAAATTAGAAAAGGTCATTATTTACATAGAAAACGAGAATTTTTTTACCGTAACGCAGTAAATCCTTAACGAATCGCCCTCATCTTTTTCTCTCGACTGAGATATTGATCAGATAATTCTATGTACAAAATTTCATGACAATTGGATGAGCCTTTCAAAAGCTGTCGTGTGAACGGACGAACACACTGACCGATTTTAGTAGTGTATGAACTTTTTGAGTACACAAAAACACTTTGAAGATGGGGGGATGAGAGCAATAGAGCTCTCTTCCCCGTCACCCATTTTCAAGATTGTTTATTTCAAAAAGATCGATCATGAGAGAAACTGCTGGAAAAGAAAGAAATGTACATTGTGTGTCAGAGAACGAATAAAATAATGTCGATAATTCAAGGAGGAAAAATACAACTATAATATATGGGCAATACCGCATTTACTTTCCCTTGGGTTTATTCCCCAAAGACACTTCACAGAATAAGTAAAATATGTAAATACATAAGGCTCGTTTTTTTTGCTTTTCTTCGGCTTGAAAAAAAATGTAATGACAGTTGGTATTTTTCATGGTCTGTTGGTGTCGAAAAATCTGACTCATTTAAATGAAAGAGAAAGGAAGAACACAAGTGGGAAAAAAAATTGAATCATGTGTTATGTTTTACGATTTGGTATGTAAAATGTAATTTTTCTAGTCAGTTTAAAAAAACAAGACTGACAGAGATATTAATATATTCAGTATAAATTTTCACTTAACAAATTAAAATGGTTTCTAATTGTGATGACACTCCCAATATACCAAAATCTTTTATGGATATTTTCGATTGTTCAGATTGGGATAAGCAAACACCAACATTTACTACTATATCAAGACTTAAACGGTGAACATTTACCTTTTAAATAAAATATTTAGCATGTATTTCTTTTGTTAGTGACATTAATGGTTTATTCAAAGATCCAATACCACGAATATTTATTGCTCCCGAATCCGATGATATTACAAAGGTATACAAATTCAATATTAATTTATAATTCTATAACTTATATATATATTCATTATTCAAAGAACTAGTAATAGAGACAATAATTTAAAATAAAATAGCGAGTGAGCTGAAATATCGTCAACCTAACTGTCGGTGAGTATTTCGACACCTATTGAACGTTAAAATCGATTGCTCGAAGCGACATTTTCCGATGGTTCGACGGCATAGCGATTGATCATTTCGATGGTCCATTCGAATTCTTTCTTGAGAATCTTCTAATTATAGAAACATATTTTATTAATATATCTCCTGTCCTACACGATACTTTTTCCTTTCTCATTTATGTTTCGACTCTTATTTTTTCTGAATAGAACATCTTTTGTTATTTTCTCAAATTAAACCGAATAAGAGAAATAAAGAATAGATATCCATACAAAATGACACAAATTAATTGATGACAAAAATAATTAAGATTAATAGAAATAGAACTCACTAACGGACACTTGTTTTCTCGATTTATAGCTCATTTTTGACAATTTTAATAATCTTCTATTGTACAAAAAAAAGATGGAACATCCGGCCAGACTGCTCAACCCCATATGTATAATTATAGACGAGACATTTTACTATCTGTTCATGCAATAAAACTATCAAAATTGAGTATTTTAATGAATTAAAAATTCCGTGGCCAGGACTTTTGGATCACCTTAAGTAGATGGATATTAGATATTTCGAGGAGTGTGCATTTTAACAGATCGAGAAAAACTTTATCGAAATGATTTTCGAACATTCGTCGTACTTATCGAAGGCGTTTGCAGATTTACTTGAATCAAGAATGTAATCTTCATTTTGAATAGTTAACATAAAAAAACCAGACTTTGTTTATTATTAATCGTTGGAAAAATAGAACTATCGACTTAGTGAAACTCCATGCTGTTAATTTTATAATAGAATTATAATCATAAAGAAGATATGAGTTCCATAGTTTCCTCTGGCAACTCTTACACTAAATAACTTTCTTTCTTATTTTAGTTTCATGCTCTTATTATTGGTCCACCGAATACGCCATATGAAGGTGGATTCTTTTATTTCATACTGCGTTGTCCATCGGATTAGTAAACGTTGAAAAAGTTTATCATTGACCAAACATTTTTATTTTTGTATTCTAGTCCAATTCGACCTCCTCGTTGTATGCTAATGACAACCGGAAATAAAACAGTTAAATTTCATCCATATTTTGATCGAAATGGAAAAATATTTTTATCAATTTTAAAGTAGATTTGCGTTATTTAATATATTTAACAAATTTCATCAATTTATATATTTTAGTACTTGGGATGGATCATCATGGAGTCCAAGTCAATCAATATCATCTGTATTTCTATCGATTCAATCTATATTATCACAAAATCCATATTATGATGAGTCTGATTTTGAACAAGTATAGAAAAATAATAAAAACAAATTTTAGTTTTTCTTTAAAAATAATTTATTAAATATACGTAGAAACGTCAATTAGATGATTCAAAGAGATATAATGAAATAATATTACACGAAACGTTGCGTGTTGCTGTATGTGAAATGTTGGAAAATCCTCACTTTTGTCCCCAAGTTTTACGGTAAATTCAAATTAATGATATAATATATTTAAAAAGAACGAATATATCTCGTTTATTTTAGCGAAATCATGATAAATCAATTTTTTGAATATTATGATTATTATGTTTTTGTATGCACAGAAAACATGGATAACGATGATCAATTAATGAGGGTTTGCACCAAATCAGAGAATAGGATTATTTAGTATTTAGTTCTGTTTTTATATTTAAATAAAGGATCCATTTGGTGATCAATGTGGTTCATATCAATATTCATCAATATTCACACGTTTAGATCAATTAAAAAGTAGATTTGAAATTATCAAACCATCAAGTAGAGATCAATTGTTAATCACTCCATACATTCAAAATGTTGTAGAATCTTACAATCCGGCTTCAAATAAGTTACCACATGTTTATCCGGACTTGGACGATATATTTGATGATATTGTAACAAAAATGAGCGAAAGTGAATATGAAAAGACAGATGAGGATGAATGATGATGACAAATAAATTCAAATCGTACTTACATACAAATATTGGAAGAATATTTTATTTATTTAACACAGGAAAATATAAAACACTTTCATTGATTTCCATAATCGATTTTTCCGAACTTCATTATTTCAATCAGGTTATTGGTAGAATTTATTGATGACAACAGTAGTAGAGATAGATGATTACCTAGTTTTAACAATCGGATCAATCACGATAAAATTCTTAAAAAAATACCGCAGTGAGACGTAGTTTTTTCATAGTGACTGCGGTTATGTCATTGATAGACCGTGATATCCAAAATAAGCCGCGATACGGTTACATCGCAATATAGATTTACCGCCATATCGTCGAAAGGAATCTCAATATGATGATCGTTGAAAATTGCGATTTTAAGAAAGATAATCTTAGTATCTGGAATAGATTTTTGTTATCTTAGTTTTCTTATAATGATCATATATGAAAACAATTTCGATAGATTAAATCATGGTTTTATGCAGAATACTTTTATTAGAATTATATTTAATTTTCTACTTCAGAGAAAATGAAATAAATAAATAAGAAAATTATTTCAAAAATAATAATATAAGAGGTTTTTTCTATTAAATCATAAAAAAATTTAATGTCTATTTTGTTATTCTTCACTTTGTGTTATAATCTACAAGAAATTCGAACAAGATTAATTCTGTAGATCGAACTATGGGAAAATAATATCTGTATTTTACTTTAGTTACTATTTATTAAAATAGTTTGTATAAATTCATATGATCACGATGATTAGTATAAATGATAAATAGAATTTTTCAATCTACATTATTTATTCTAAATATGAACATATGAGAAAGTTTGATAAAAATTCTAAAGATAGGATGAATTAATAGAATTTCTAAGATTCTTATAAATCTCCTAGGAAATAAAATATATTAATCTAAATGGAAAGATTTTTCATCATTGATTAGATAGGATATCAGATATTATATTAGTATGAACTAACACTAGATGATTCGATGGAATTAGTAGATTGGAATCACAGGATAAGAAGTTCGACTCTGACCAAAGGAAAATAAATTAAAAATAGATTCATTCAATATTTTTCCATCGTTTTCGAGAAAACATTTACATAGTTTTGTAGAGAATATTTAGCTTTGTAAAATTTCCTATGCCATATCTAACGCAAATATAATCCGTTCGAGATTGGAAACTCAACTTTTTTTATCATAAAAATGACTACGTTTTGTTTTTTATTTTGTCTATAACACCGTCATTTCTTGATTCGACTTTCAACTTTCTTATATAAAAATGATCGGCTCAAACAATCTCTATAAAAGTCTATTAAAAAAACGAAAATTTCTCTTCATATTTTGTGTTTTTCGCTCCCCATCAAATGACTTCAATTGTAAAACATATTCAAAATTCTAAAATAAATCTCTGAAACACTTGTTTATACTTAACTGATATATATACTATTAATCACTCTTTCAGAATATATTAGTTAAATATTTTTACTTTGAATAAATAACAAAATCAATTCTAAATGAATTCTTTCATAGTTTTATTCGAACCTTATTTAATAGAATTTACAATTTTTTAAAGGCCTTTCAAAGCCAAATTTTGTATAACCAATTTATATCGTTTGAATGAAGATCTGCTCTTAAACTTTATTATTATTTCATCTCTAGTTAATTGTTCTTCCAAGTCAAACTGTGTCTGGAAATGATGTAGAAATATTTCGAGAAAATATATTACTCTATATAATCTGTTGAATTCTGCTCTTTCGCCTTTTGCTAATCTTCAATTGTAAACAACATTAAAATTTTCTAAGATTTTTCTTTTTTAATTTTGCACGCGACATTAATGTTAAAATATTTTCATTTCGAAATTATGCGTTCATAATCGAGTAGAAATCAATTAATAGATTATTGCAATATTTCATAATAATATTGATACCAAGAAATTGTTCGATTTCAACTTTCGGAATATCAGTCGAATTAATCATATGATTCTACTTTCTCATATTTCTGCCTTTCATAAATATTTATTTGTTCTTTTATTATATTGAATATATCATCATTAAAGAATCTTTTAAATGCTTGAACAGAACACGATGATAATATACCATAAGACTTTCTTAATGACTAAAAGTTTTTAAATGCATAAGGAAGGCAGAAATGTGACATTCATCAATAATGAGAAGTTGATGAAGACAGTAAAGTTGGACGATTAGTATCTTTAGGATTATGATTAGCACCTTAACAGTCACTGACACACATATCTTAAATTCATTTATTGTCATCGTTAAACTTCGAAATCAATTCATATTTATCAAGACGACAATTGGAAATTTCCCAAAAGAATATTCTACTAATATTCGTCAGTTCAAATATTGGTGAAGCACTCTATCACTTCATACCGAAAACTGATAGTTTTATATGACGAATTCACCTTATATACTGTTATGAAATTGTCTAGAATAAAAATTTCTATTTATCCAATAAAAAAAATTGAATTTTCCAACAGATTCCCGAGCATATCAGTCAGAGAGGATTTCAGACATTTTTATTTGAATAGACAGAAATTCTCTTTATCTAAACAGTATTATCGTTGTTTCTAGCAGAATCAATAAATTTTTGTAATTCAATAGAATTCTCTGATCAAAAGCAAAAAAGTAGGACATATATATATTCTGCTGACCTTGAAAGAGTTAACCATCGTCGAATGAGCAAGCGAGATCCATTTGTAGTCAAGAATAGGAAATAGAATTTAGTAAAAATATTTTTGTATTTAAACTATTTTTCAAATATTCTGTTAATTTTTCACTTCTCTAAAGAATTAATTTCACTTGATAATCTTTGACACACTTCCTTCCTTCCTTCCTAGTGATGAGAGAATATCATTAATTAAAAAATATTTCCTAAACCTTATATAATGCCTAAAAAAGATAGATTTTTAACATGTTTTTATACTTGTTGTAAAAAATCTGTCATGATAATGTTGATAAAAACATGTATTTTTAGTTTTTAGTGATCATAAGGGCACAAAAAACTATAAAAGTGTTAGCATTGAACATCATCATGTTGCCTGAATATGAATACACAAATATAAAAGGTGAAATAATGTTTTCATTGTGATGATTTTATTGTCGATTTAATCATGTTTTTATTATCTGATTCACTTCCGAATTGAATATTATAGATGAATAAATACAAACAATACGATCCCCTTGTAAATCACCACTTGTCATTAAACATAAATCATTTTTTAATTGGATAGAACAAACAAACAAACAAACAAAAAAAACTGCGCAAAACACATAAATACAGTTAATAATTTGGAAATTTCCCTAGTCAATGTTATATATAAGATAAGATTGATTTCATATTATTGATAAGAAATTTCTAAAGAGGGAGATGGATGTATATACCATTTCTGGTATTGATGATGCTTATGAGCAAAAATGTTCCAATATTCTTATTTGACGCATTATGAGAAAATTTGATTTAAGACTGATTCCTCTCTTTGTTCTTCTGAGGATGATTTCTTATATAAACAGAACAAATATCGGGATGTTTTAGGAATTATATAATTTATTGTTAATAATCTTCTCTATTAAGTCATGCTGGATTGATGGGAATTCAAAACGATCTTCACATGTCAGAATATGAAATGGATTGGGCCATTTCTATTTTATTTCTGTTTTATGTAAGAAAATTCTCTAAATATATTTCAATGAATATAAATATAATTTTGATTAAAGTTAATTTTTGAAATTCCCAACATTGCATTAATGCGCTGGTTCGGTCTGAATAATTATCTCTCATTGTCAATGATTGCTTGGGATAGTGTCAGTGTTGGTATGGCCTTTGTAACCAATGCTCGGTCATTAATAGTTGTTCGTGCATTTCTTGTAAGTTGTTTCGAAAATCGTAAAACATTTTTAATTTTATATTCAAGGGCATGACGGTTGCAGGGTTCTTTCCTGGTGTTATTATTTATATATCATGGTGGTATTGTAAAACAAGACAAACAATGAGAACAGCTATTCTTTTTGCAGCTGCTAATGGTGTCGATGTTTTAACTAGTATTCTCAGACGTATTAATTGATCTTATTTTATTTTTATCTGAGAATTTCAATGATTATTATTAATAAAGGCATATGGTTTTACTTTTATGGATGGTATTCGCAATTTGAATAGTTGCCAATGGATGTTTTTGCTTGAAAGTGTACCGATAATACCAGTTGGAATTATTACTTGGTTTTTTTTCGAAAATATGCCCGATGCAGTTCGACGTAAGAATCGATGAACAAGTAGAATATATTCTAAATCGTTTTTAAAATTTAGGATTAGAAGCTGTTGAACAGGGAGCACTAGTAAATCATCTTAAAAAGGATGCAGGCGAAGCCAATGGTTATTTACTAGAAAATAGTGGACTTTCATGTCAACAAGTATATTATGTTTTTATCGATTATCGAATTTATTTGTATGTTCTGGCTTATACGTGTGTTTCTGCTGTTAATAAATATCTTAGAGGATATCTTCCATCGTTACTACTCACTCATATGGGTTATCATCAATCAACAGTACATTTAATGATAATACCACCTTATGCTTTTGCGTGTATTTTCTGTTTATTGGTTGGTTATTCATCGTCACGTTGGAATGATCATGGTTATCATATAATATTCTGTCTATTAGTATCATTAATTGGCCTCATTCTAATAGTTAGTCTGATTGGTCGAGGAACAGTGACAATCTATACTTGTATTTGTATCGCTTTAAATAGAATATTGTCAGTATTTTCTCTTATTGTTTCTTGGTTAACAAATAATATTTATGGACAAACAAAGAGAGCAATGACTGTTGGTTTTCTTATGGATATTGGACAAATCGGTGGAATAATATGGCCTTTGGTAAGATTTTTAAATTGTGAAAAACTGTATAATCATGATATTTTTATTTTTAGGTTTATACTAACAATACACTAAGTAATCGTCGAGCATGTTTTAGTTGTATTGGAATGGTGGCTGTTTGTTTAATTGTTACTCTCATTCTGCGCCTCTGTTTTGTGTTAGAAAATCAACGACGAGACCATCTAACATCGGTTCAATTTGAAAGTGAAGCAAAAATTAAAGAACCTTGCGATTGGGTCAGTTTATATCTAATTTTGTTTTCTTAATGCATTTTTCTCTTCTCATGTTTTTTTAGCATCCAGGTTTACGCTACGTTTTGTAAAATTTAAAAGTTGACATTTTATTACAACTAATGTAGGAAAAATTGATTTATTTTCTGAATTTGTTTATTTGTAGCTTATAAATTTGTAGTTTAATAAATAATAAAAAACGTGTTAAGTTTTAGATAGATGAATTTAACATTTATTTATCAAAATAATCGTAAAAGATTGATTTTTAACAAAATCGATCAAACGTAAAAAATAATTTGTCTGTTCTGCGAAAGAAAAATCGAAATATTTTTGTCTCTTAAAAAAAACGATAAATCAAATAAATTGCCGATGAATACGTGTCAAGTTAATATGCGTAGATATTTGAATGATTACCTGTATACTTGCTTTTTTCCAACTATGAAAAAAAAAGGTATCAATGAATAAAAAAATACGTGATGGGATCTTTCATGCATGACATAAATCGTTTATTTTAATTATATGTATTCGATCGATTTAAGAGTGAAATTTTGTTTTTTGGTATACACAAAGTATTGTTCAATTTAGGGATTCGACTTCCGGTTTTCCCCATTTGACAGAACGACGCGAGTAACATCTACCTATATAAGATTCATTTGGATCATTGTAGTTTTTTTGTTACCAATTCTCATTAATTTTCACAAAAATCTATGCGTAAATAATATCAAAATATAGCGTGAAGGATATTCTATTAATGAAAAAATGTTCACCTTTTTCTATTGTTTTCCTAAAAATAATAGTTCATTAGAAGTCTACAATTTTCACGCCAAGTCAATGCTCCTCCAGCATACATTTTGGTACAATTCGAGCTTAAGTCTCCATGAAAACTAATGAGAATTGGTAACAAACAAAAACATATTAATTAAACATTCACCAGAAAAAACTTCAATAACCCTAACGAATCTTATATTGGTAGACGTCGTCCGCATTGTTCTATCGAATGACCAAAATCGGAACTCGATAGCTATCAATAGTGAAGAGTTATTCAAAAAATATTAGTTGACATTTTAAAAAAAAATCCGAGTATAGATCAAACTTATTTTGTTGATTAAACGGTGAATACATTTAATTTATTTTACTTGATTTCTCATAATATTTGCAATATTATTAATTATTTTTGTGTATCCAAAAAGTTCATAGACTCTTGAATCGGTCAGTGTATCCGACCATTTACACGATAACTGTGCACAAATACATCCATTTGTGCTGAAATTTTGTGTACAGAATTGTCTCTGAAATATGTCGTTCGAGAGAAGAAAATGAGAAGGATTCGTCAAGAAATGGATGAGTTAGAGAAAAAATTATCATTATTCACCAGATCATACCTGACGGCGGAGTACAGAGATTTTTCTTACAATTATTCACAACATATATAAAGCGATTTTGGTTTTAACGATGATTCCAAATATGATATTAGTTTTGAATGAAATCGGAGTTTTCTAAGTGAAAGTTGACGAAATAGGGTCATAAAATCTGTATCCAGAGCCTAGTGTGACTAAATATGTCTCGGGTGATTAGTGGTTTTGGGCTGTTCTAAATACATGATTTTTGTCGGTGCTAAAAAGAGTTATCAAATGGAACAAAATCCCAACTCGATAGATATTTATATTGGTAGATTATTATGAAAATACTGATGCCTCTGTGTATTATATATTTATCATAGATTTATTCTGAAATAACTCCTCCTACCGAGTTCTTTAAGCTGAACGCGAATCTGAATTCGATTTCTGTGATTTCTAAATATACTCAACCGCTCGAAGAGTCGAGTGAATGATGACTAATTATGGTTACCTACAGTGTCGTTCACGTTAACTTGGCTCTTCAGATTTTTTTATTCTTAGAATTTAGTGAGAAAAGATGTGTCTTGATGAGACTTATGTCTTTTGGAAAAACAAGCCCAAAATCTTGCGCACTAGTCGAGAAAAATCGCAAACGGCATCGTTCCGGAGTGTAAGATTTCTTCGGATTTGATCAGTTTTTGACTTCTACCATTTCTTTTATCTCATAATTTACTCATTTCAGTAGAACCCCCAAAGCTAAAATGGCCAATCCGTTGACGAAATAAGGTCAAAATGCTGAGCATATACTCAAGATAGCTAGCTTTTAGACAGTTCGATCAAAATCAATTTTACTTTTCTTCAGTACACATAACATTCGGATTTAAATCCGAGGTTTTCACATTTATTTTCAAGTTTTACTCGAACAATACTTTATCGACTAGAACCATCTTTTAGAGCTTGAAAAATAACGATCCTAGATTTTGATATAGTGACTGTGAAATATAGTTATTACAACATCTTCATCATTCTGTTTTTGTATTTGAAGCAAAATTTTTTTGAGATCGAGCCAATAAATTTTTGCACGGGAAAATCCTCATATATTTGTTGGCTTTTATAATGAATTATGAGAAATAGAAAATAAAAACCTAAAATTGATAGCGTTTACAAAAAAGAGTCAAGGAGCGATACTATAATCTCTATTTGAGCTGTTTTAATTGTTCGGTTTCAATATAGCCGAGGGAATAAAATCAAATTTTAAGAGTTGGTCAACAATTTTTCAACTCACTAAGGGTAAATTACAGGATTTCACTAACATTTTTGAACTTCTCACATTCGAACAACTCACAATCGATCGAATTATTTTTGTTTAGTGATAGAAGGAAATATTTATCCGATTAATAATTGTCAAATTTACAGAACTAATTATAATATGTGACCGATTTTAATTGGACAAGGCATCGTTAGTAGAAGAATCAGATTGGGAAACGTTAGTCCAGAATGAAGTTATCTGGGAGTATAAATCAAACATGAATCCATGGGATGAAAGTGAATCCACTTATTGGATACCTTACTCTTATGAGATATCATCAATCATAGAAAAAGCCTACCAATGTTGTTTAAAAGAGATACGAATTGATGATGTGTATTGTATTAATTTGACAGATCTCATACAACAGCGTATTGATAATCCAGAAAAACAACGAACTGTTCGACGGCGAAATTGTTGTGTTCAGTCGTCTGTTTTTGCTGACGAAGAAGTTTTGAATGAATGTCCGCTGAATACACGAATGTCTATTCCTATAGGAAAGGTTTCGAGGTGTAGTGCAGATATAAATAAAAAGTTTTATGATTCACCTTTTATAGAACGTTGGTACTTGAACTTCACCGAAGGAAAACGCAAGATTACATTCAAATGTATCTTTCCGACTCTTTTAAATGGCTTAAAATATGAGGGTCAAATTTATTCGACGCCTGTACAACATGTGAACAAAATTGTGGAAGAATTGAACGAAGTCAAAATGGAATCTGTTGGCAAAAGAAGCATGACAAGACTGAAACAACTCCAAGAATACTGTGTC
>JAJEKB010001378.1:0-20613 GCA_022393335.1 Macrotrachela quadricornifera | reverse complement strand
ACAAACAGTTTTAAAGTTTTTCTTTCATTTTGAGAATCATATGACCAATTATATCGTTAAAATATTTAACTGAAATTACTTCAGTCGTTTCGTTCGATATAATTTCATATTCTTAGACGAGTCGGTAAATGTTCATCAAGGTTCTTCATTAGGAAATTTGATATAAAAATATCTTGCTAATTTCAAAGTTCGAATATAGAACAGCTAACAGAATTATAATAAAGAACAGAAAAGGATGAATTAGTATAAAAGCTAGGAAATTCACTATTCAATGTAATCTTTTCAAAATAAACTAATGTTGCTTTCATATGTTCCAAGAAAAAATAAAGCTGTTTTATTACTGTTTTGATAGATTCATATCGGCAAAAACTACACTTTATTCCACACTACAATAGAATACAAGGAACTGTTGATACTAACGATAAAATGTATCATATATATCGTCCAAGAAGAGGCACATATACTCTTAATCATTTTCTATCTTGTGTAAGATGAGAGAATAGTCTTGAGAGAATTTTACATAATAACGTTGATGAAGTTAGTGGCAAATTTGAGTTTTTTCAACGAACATTCGCATATTAATCTGTGTCAAAGCAGCTCATTAGTGTGTCTTGCACAACTCTACGAGCACTATCCAATGGTATACTCAGATCTTCAATGGCTCAAACTATGGTTTTTGGCAGATCGATGGCCATAAAAAAAATCTAAAAATCATTGTTTGAGTATATCATTGGTTAGAGCTAATCGAGTTGTACAAGACGCAATGATGAGCTGCTTGAACATGGTTTTATTTGCGAATGTTCGCTAGAAAAACTCAAATCTGCCACTAACTTCATCAACATGAGAAAAACCCTATTGAATGAAATATATCAATACGAAAGAATTATACATCATACATCGTCATATGGACAGAACTAAAAAAAAGTTTGATTAGTTTATTTCATTCATTCAATGTTCACTCAAGATTTAAAGATGGGGTACGCGATTGCTTCACGAGATATTAATGTCAATTGTGATTCATAAAATTTCCCTTGAAATCCATAGTGTCTCTAAATATAATAGTAGGTGAATATGTTTAAATCTCTTCTTTGAATTCTGATAGAATGAGTTCTTGCATTAGTGGTGGATTTTCTGGTGAGAAGCTGAATTCGACCTTGATTTTCATATTTCCACCTTGCATACAGAAGTATCCGCGAAGTTGGTTTTCCAGAATGGTATCTTCAATACTCAAAATTTTTCCAGCTCGGTTCAATAATTCTTGCGAAACCATTTTTCGAATTTCTAGCGATTTATCAAGGAAGAAATTTTCTGAGAATATTGATGAGACCGAGCTATCGGTTATGTTCCAACTGTCGTGTAAGAGAAGCGCAATTATTTGTTGTTTTCGTTCAGCAATCATGTTCGGCATGAACAGTTGACGCCGTTTCAAATCGGCAAGTGTCAGTATCTCGTTCATGATCTTATGGTTAATAGGTTCTAGTTGAGTATAAGTATGATTTGCAAAGGCAATCAATCCAACGTCATGTTCAGGTAGTATTATCCAATTGCTGCCGAAACCTGGTAAGCATCCAGTATGATTGATAGACACGATTCCATCGTAATATTTCATCCAATTTAGTCCATAACCGTAGGCACGAGTTATTGGACATGAACAGTGTTTGTACGAGACTAGTTCCACAAAACTCGATGGATACCGCATTTCGCGTAGCGAACTACGTCGTACAGGCCCACACTCAGGTTCTGTGCGTGGCGGCCAAGCTTGTAGATGATACGAAACGTATTTACTGAAAACATCAACTGAAGTAATTATTCCTGCCATGCCACTGAGTACTCCATCGTGTAGATATGGCTCTTCTGAATATTTCTCACATTCCCATCGATAGCCTCAAGCCAACAATTCTGGTGGTGCATCGGCATACTTCCAGAAGGTATGTACCATGCCAAGTGGATCCAAAATTCCTTGTATGATATATTCTTGATAGGAAATTTTTGTTATAACTGTGATAATTCTACCTAACATGGAAAAACCAACATTAGAATATTCCCACGTGACACCAGGTGGATACGACAAGCTTATCCCTTTTCGAAGAATAGTTAAAAAGTGAGCGTCGGTTATAGACATTTGACAATCTGCCCATGAATCATCTTCGGGCATACCGCTAGTATGAATTAATAGATGACGAATAGTAATTATAGGTGCATCACTGGTAAATAGATCGGTCGCTTTGAATTCAGAAATACATTGATCTACGGGATTATCGAGACGAAGCTTGTTTTTATCACGAAGCTTGATAATACCCATAGCAATGAAACTTTTTGTCATTGAAGCAATACGAAAGAGAGATTTTGAAGTGGCTGCCCTTTGCTTTTCAAGATCAATGTAACCAAAACTGTGACTACTCAACAGTTCTCCATCGTCCACAATTCTATAGACAAGAGCAGGAAAATGGTTTGTATTGAATTCTTTCTCGAATAATGTCCTGATTGCAGATAGTACCTGTTTAATTTTTTCCAAACGATGTTCATCAGTCATTACAGCAGGTTTGTACGAAGAGCTTTCGGTTTTTTCCGTTTTTCTATCTGTAGCAAGGGAATTCTCGTCGAGATGCATTGGTGCAATTGTTCTCTTAAAATTATCGTCATCATCGATATGAGCCATCGTCGAAATCTAAATTATAGGAGATGAATGCTAATGTCTGCGTATTTTCAGCAAGAAATAGATTCCGACTCATCTATTTTTTCTGCTACTATTAATTCTTAACAGAGATTTTAATACATTCGGTCTATTTTGGAAGTAAGTTACAAACACTTTTCGTAGTCATAGAGCACGAAGACTCTACACATTTATCGAATAATCGAGTATGAATGAAATGAACCTTGGTTTCTTGAGAATTTTACAAACACAGCATCAATTCTTAAGTGACAGTAGATTTCATCAGAATATGTTCAAATCTCGTCTTACAGACCGGCTCGTTTAAAATATAATTTATCTGAAATGTAAATTAGGTTACAGAACGAGCTTGGAACATGTCACGACTATGAAAAAGTGAAAATTTTGAATTTTTCAATATCATGCCATCCTTCAATGCCATTTTTATTTGGAGAACAATTGAAATTCAAATGCTCGAAAGTGAAGAAAATATCTTATAAATATGAGTGGTGACATTCATTTTGCGCTACTCTTGACTTAGAAATAGTCCATTTCGAAAAATATTGGATTTAGATGGCAAGATGAAAAACAATTGTGGAGAATGCCTCGTGACTAATAGTAGGTGAACGAAAAGCGGTAGAAAAATTGTGAAAACAGTCGTATAAAGAATAATTCATACTGTTAAATGGTCTGCCAGATAAAGTGTAGATATGCGAATAACTAATACCGTTCGTTTCGACAGTCAAAATAATATAACAAAAGCAAAAGAATAGCAAATATGCGACGACAGTTGTGTTATTATATTGTTATTGTCTATTTCAGGTGTGCTTAGTTTATCACCGGCCTATTTCTTTATTTGTTGAAGAAAAAGAAAAATAAACCTACTGTGAAAGAAATAAGCCAACTACACTTACTCTTTCTTGCTTTTCGGTTATCTAAATTTGCGATGTTTTTGTGCCTTATTGAATACAGTCAATGTTCCTAAAAAGAACAGCTTTTTCAGAAGTAAGAGTAATTCATTTTTTACTACACCATTTCTCATCATAAAAAAATAATTTTTACATACTTGAGTGGAGAAATATCTGATGCATCGAGTGGCGTAAAAATTAACTAATTATCTCGAATAATAATTAAGTAGTCAGCGGTAGTTTGCGAATGATTGAATTGGTTCTTATTAGGAGCATTGTTCCTAATAAGAACAGTCTATGTAAAATACGTAGAAAAATTATTTTTTCGTATCTGAATTTGAAATTTTTTATGTACTTCCTCGATAAAAAATGTTTCTTAATGCTTGTTCCATTAACTTCCAGCGGTTGAAGGCAAATCGACTTTTCTTATGATACAAGTAACGTTCATCGACAATCGACTCATTTGGCCCTAGACTGATAGAATTCTGGTTCCAATGAAATTATTTATACAGATGTGAACAGAGATCCACTATGATTGGCAGTGTGTGACAGAATAACTTGCCTATATTAGTCATCTGATAACTATGATTGAAACAAATGTGAAGAAGATTATAAAGATCATCGGGTTACTATGATTTAAATTAATCGACCAATATTGTTTAATTTTTTATTGTCATTAGTTTATTGTTCAATGTCGTATCAACAAGTAGGTGCTCTATCAATAAATTAAAATTTTATAAATGATTTCGAACATAAAATTATGATAAACAAAAGTCATATTCTATAAATCAGTTAACATAATTCTCTGTTTGACTTCAAACTACATTGTGATGAGCATTGTTTTGTATTTGTATTAATATCACTACATAATCATGAAAAACTTGGTACACAAATACGAAAATCGTCTGCATCAGGTATCTTGCATTGTTACGTATATGATTATTTGGCTGCTTCTCTTTTAGATAAAGCGTTTTCATACGTAATTAAAAATTACAACGATATTTTACACAATTAGACATGACCCAAACGCAAACGGTTTGGGTTTGAGTTTGAGTACAGAATTTTGATTGCTGTCTATAAATATATACTACGTCGTATATGCAGATGGAAACAGAAAGTAACAGCAACGCCGTATTTACACCTCCAAAACATAATCTTTTTTTTTTGTCAAAATCCAGCGAACAAACATTCTTTAGCTTCGTCACACATTAACACAGGTGTGCAATTTGCAAACTTAGATGTATTAGTAAATTTTATGGTCTCAGTTCAATTTAAACAGTATCTCTTTATTGTATATGTGTCGGTCAGAGTTGAACTTTTAGGAAAATTTAAACTAATATTTTCAATTTCATTTTGTTTTAAAAATTTAGAATATTGAATTATGTTGATTATTCATCAATATTAAATTTTATTTTATTTTAAGCTATTCTGTACTTTCTGTTTATAATTATCACTTGAATAATTTTTTTAAATTGACTTCGATTAGAATATAGGAATCTATAATATCGCCAATATTCTCTATTGATATTCAGTATTGTGTAAGAAGATGTAGAATTCGCTACTATTTTCTACCAGTATTCGATATTACCCAACAAGATATACGGTTCGTTACTTCTCAATACGAAAATGAGTACGTTCTGTAATTTTTTTTCAAGTTATCTTAATTGTTTATCCGTTGATTTAATAATTGAATAGAGAAATGATAGCTATGACATTCTATTATTCGTTAAAATAAAGTAAGAAAAAAAAAGGATAATATTAATCGTTTACAATTGAATACAATGTATAGTTTTTATGGTAATATTATTATATATGATTGTTCAGAGTCGTGTTGATCATATATTGAAAGAGATAAGGAAATTGTTAAGTTAAATTAAACAAAAATTACCATTCAATATCATCATTGATAATAATAAACCATTCTAAAAAATATACCACCAAAAACTGAATAAAATAAATGTGGAAACCTCGGATTTAAATCGGAGAGTTATGTGTACTGAAGAAAAGTGAATAAGATGTATGATTAATCCTATAATGTGTCGAATAGAGCTCGCCGGGTATGATTCCATATCCGGATCTGAAAAATTTAAGTTGATCTAGTCTAGGTACGTTCGAAGTCCGTAAATTACTATTGACCAGAAAAAATATTCATTATATACAATAATTCTTGTTTTGATTTTCTTTAGTTTTTGTTTATTTTCTTTAGATAATGGTGAATTTATTTATAAATAAATTAGGATTTTGTATTTGTTACAATGGTATGATGCTCTTTTACCTTTTCAAGATAATCCTCAACAATTTGTACCACACTTTGACTTAATTAACATGAGTTTATAATATGAAATATAATATGAAACATGCTTTAACTAAAAAAACAAATTTTCATTTATGCAAATAAATAAAGTCTTCGAAACTAACTCCTCATCATGTCCTACAGGAAAAAAAGAGAGCATCCGTAGGGCCTAAGGGACGGCAGTTCCTTAGTGCGCTCAAGGATAAAACTTTTTTAAACAGATTAATCAAAATCAATCTATCGTGCGCTTTACTTTGCGCGTACATAAAAATAAAGTCGGCTCTATGGAGAACAAACAAATGTCACACAGACACACAATTAATTTATATGGCTTTTTCATGGTTTTTCTCACGTGTCACATTGAAGAAATATTAAGCGCAGCATATCTATCCCTATTATGTTACATAACTCTTAACGAGTTTAATCTACTCTGAAAAAACTGGTATTGGTAACATCGAAAACAAATAAATATTACACTGACACATTGTCAAGGTATATGAGTTTTTTCATAGTTTTTCGAAACTATCATACAGGAAATCTTGTGCGCAACCTATCTATCCCCATAACTTAGCATCATTTTTCAGCCCATGAAATTCTCTATTTATTGGTATATGGTAGTTGGAGCTCTGTTTTGATTATAATAAATCTTTTCTTTAAAACACAATTAGAAAAAATTAGAAAAGGTCATTATTTACATAGAAAACGAGAATTTTTTTACCGTAACGCAGTAAATCCTTAACGGATCGCCCTCATCTTCTTCTCTCGACTGAGATATTGATCAGATAATTCTATGTACAAAATTTCATGACAATTGGATGAGCCTTTCAAAAGCTGTCGTGTGAACGGACGAACACACTGACCGATTTTAGTAGTGTATGAACTTTTTGAGTACGCGAAAACACTTTGAAGATGGGGGGATGAGAGCAATAGAGCTCTCTTCCCCGTCACCCATTTTCAAGATTGTTTATTTCAAAAAGATCGATCATGAGAGAAACTGCTGGAAAAGAAAGAAAGAAAGAAATGTACATTGTGTGTCAGAGAACGAATAAAATAATGTCGATAATTCAAGGAGGAAAAATACAACTATAATATATGGGCAATACCGCATTTACTTTCCCTTAGGTTTATTCCCCAAAGACACTTCACAGAATAAGTAAAATATGTAAATACATAAGGCTCGTTTTTTTTGCTTTTCTTCGGCTTGAAAAAAAATGTAATGACAGTTGGTATTTTTCATGGTCTGTTGGTGTCGAAAAATCTGACTCATTTAAATGAAAGAGAAAGGAAGAACACAAGTGGGAAAAAAAATTGAATCATGTGTTATGTTTTACGATTTGGTATGTAAAATGTAATTTTTCTAGTCAGTTTAAAAAAACAAGACTGACAGAGATATTAATATATTCAGTATAAATTTTCACTTAACAAATTAAAATGGTTTCTAATTGTGATGACACTCCCAATATACCAAAATCTTTTATGGATATTTTCGATTGTTCAGATTGGGATAAGCAAACACCAACATTTACTACTATATCAAGAATTAAACGGTGAACATTTACCTTTTAAATAAAATATTTAGCATGTATTTCTTTTGTTAGTGACATTAATGGTTTATTCAAAGATCCAATACCACGAATATTTATTGCTCCCGAATCCGATGATATTACAAAGGTATACAAATTCAATATTAATTTATAATTCTATAACTTATATATATATTCATTATTCAAAGAACTAGTAATAGAGACAATAATTTAAAATAAAATAGCGAGTGAGCTGAAATATCGTCAACCTAACTGTCGGTGAGTATTTCGATGCCCATTGAACGTTAAAATCGATTGCTCGAAGTGACATTTTCCGATGGTTCGACGGCATAGCGATTGATCATTTCGATAACCCATTCGAATTCTTTCTTGAGAATCTTCTAATTATAGAAACATATTTTATTAATATATCTCCTGTCCTACACGATACTTTTTCCTTTCTCATTTATGTTTCGACTCTTATTTTTTCTGAATAGAACATCTTTTGTTATTTTCTCAAATTAAACCGAGTAAGAGAAATAAAGAATAGATATCCATACAAAATGACACAAATTAATTGATGACAAAAATAATTAAGATTAATAGAAATAGAACTCACTAACGGACACTTGTTTTCTCGATTTATAGCTCATTTTTGACAATTTTAATAATCTTCTATTGCACAAAAAAAAGATAGAACATCCGGCCAGACTGCTCAATCCCATATGTATAATTATAGACGAGACATTTTACTATCTGTTCATGCAATAAAACTATCAAAACTGAGTATTTTAATGAATTAAAAATTCCGTGGCCAGGACTTTTGGATCACCTTAAGTAGATGGATATTAGATATTTCGAGGAGTGTGCATTTTAACAGATCGAGAAAAACTTTATCGAAATGATTTTCGAACATTCGTCGTACTTATCGAAGGCGTTTGCAGATTTACTTGAATCAAGAATGTAATCTTCATTTTGAATAGTTAACATAAAAAAAGGCAGACTTTGTTTATTATTAATCGTTGGAAAAATAGAACTATCGACTTAGTGAAACTTCATGCTGTTAATTTTATAATAGAATTATAATCATAAAGAAGATATGAGTTCCATAGTTTCCTCTGGCAACTCTTACACTAAATAACTTTCTTTCTTATTTTATTAGGTTGTTAACAAAGTTCTTGCGTTTTTTTTGAGAATGTTCTAGAACATTCGAGAAAGTTCTAGAAGTTTCCATATTAAGGGTATATATAGAGAGTGTGAATGTCTTTCGAATGATAATAAAGTCATCGATATGGACACTGATCATGAACTGAAAATGAATCTTTCTCATAAAGAGATTCGGGTACTTTTACTTCATGAATTCCGTCTTGGTCACAAAGCAACGGAGGCAGCCAACAACATATGCAGCACGATGGGGGAAGATGTACTCTCTAGTCGTACGGCACAACATTGGTTCAATCGCTTTAAGAACGGTAACTTAGAACTCGACGATTTACCTCGGTCTGGTAGACCATTGGAAGTGGATGTGGATCTCTTAAAGCAGCTTATCGAACAAGATCTTCGATTGACTTTACGGTGCATAGCAGAGCACCTTGGGTGCTCTTATGTTGCAGTGGAAAAACATCTGATCGAATTAGGCAAGACATGGAAATATGGAGTTTGGATACCCCACGAGTTATCACCACATCAGCTACAACACCGGGTTGATGCTTGTATGGATTTAATGACATCTCACCGCAACTACCAATGGCTTCGCAATCTTATCACTGGTGATGAGAAGTGGGTGTTATATATTAACTACACGCACAGACGCCAGTGGCTTAGCACTGGTCAGACAGGCGTAGCAACACCTAAGCCTGATCTGCATCCCAAGAAGGTGATGCTGAGCGTCTGGTGGGGTGTCAATGGGATTATTCACTGGGAAATTCTTCCAAATGGTTGTACCATTACTGCTGATCTCTACTGTCAACAATTGGACCGGGTTGCCGAAAAACTCAAGGGAAAGCAGGATCGAATCTACTATTTGCATGACAATGCCCGACCCCATGTTGCAAAGTCGACCTGCGAAAAATTATTGAAGCTCGGATGGATTACCGTTCCTCATCCACCTTATTCTCCTGACTTGGCACCAACAGACTACCATTTGTTTCGTTCTCTCTCTCATCATTTGGCTGAGAAAAAATTCGACAACGAGAACGACCTAAAAATGGATATCGCCAACTTCTTTGATCAAAAATCCAAGGACTTCTACGAACGCGGGATCCTGTCTTTACCAAAACGTTGGCAACAAGTCATAGATATTAGTGGTACATATATAACTGAAAGCTAGTTGTATTGTTGAAGTTAAAAAATAAAAATAAAATTTTGAAAAAAAACGCAAAAACTTTGTTAACAACCTAATAGTTTCATGCTCTTATTATTGGTCCACCGAATACGCCATATGAAGGTGGATTCTTTTATTTCATACTGCGTTGTCCACCGGATTAGTAAACGTTGAAAAAGTTTATCATTGATCACATATTTTTATTTTTGTATTCTAGTCCAATTCGACCTCCTCGTTGTATGCTAATGACAACCGGAAATAAAACAGTTAAATTTCATCCATATTTTGATCGAAATGGAAAAATATTTTTATCAATTTTAAAGTAGATTTGCGTTATTTAATATATTTAACAAATTTCATCAATTTATATATTTTAGTAGTTGGAATGGATCATCATGGAGTCCAAGTCAATCAATATCATCTGTATTTCTATCGATTCAATCTATATTATCACAAAATCCATATTATGATGAGCCTGATTTTGAACAAGTATAGAAAAATAATAAAAACAAATTTTAGTTTTTCTTTAAAAATAATTTATTAAATATACGTAGAAACGTCAATTAGATGATTCAAAGAGATTTAATGAAATAATATTACACGAAACGTTGCGTGTTGCTGTATGTGAAATGTTGGAAAATCCTGATTTGTGTCCCCAATTTTTACAGTAAATTGAAATTAATAATAATATATTATAATGGAACGAATATATCTCGTTTATTTTAGCGAAATCATGATAAATCAATTTTTTGAATATTACGATTATTATGTTTTTGTATGCACAGAAAACATGGATAACGATGATCAATTAATGAGGGTTTGCACCAAATCAGAAAATAGGATTATTTAGTATTTAGTTCTGTTTTTATATTTAAATAAAGGATCCATTTGGTGATCAACGTGGTTCATATCAATATTCATCAATATTCACACGTTTAGATCAATTAAAAAGTAGATTTGAAATTAGCAAACCATCAAGTAGAGATCAATTGTTAATCACTCCATACATTCAAAATGTTGTAGAATCTTACAATCCGCCTTCAAATAAATTACCACATGTTTATCCGGACTTGGACGATATATTTGATGATATTGAAACAAAAATGAGCGAAAGTGAATATGAAAAGACAGATGAGGATAATGATGATGACAAATAAATTCAAATCATACTTACATACAAATATTGGAAGAATAGTTTATTTATTTAACACAGGAAAATATAAAACACTTTCATTGATTTCCATAATCGATTTTTCCGAACTTCATTATTTCAATCAGGTTATTGGTATAATTTATTGATGACAACAGTAGTAGAGATAGATGATTACCTAGTTTTAACAATCGGATCAATCACGATAAAATTCTTAAAAAAATACCGCAATGAGACGTAGTTTTTTCATAGTGACTGCGGTTATGTCATTGATAGACCGTGATATCCAAAATAAACCGCGATACGGTTACATCGCAATATAGATTTACCGCCATATCGTCGAAAGGAATCTCAACATGATGATCGTTGAAAATTGCGATTTTAAGAAAGATAATCTTAGTATCTGGAATAGATTTTTGTTATCTTAGTTTTCTTATAATGATCATATATGAAAACAAATTCGATAGATTAAATCATGGTTTTATGCAGAATAGTTTTATTAGAATTATATTTAATTTTCTTCTTAAGAGAAAATGAAATAAATAAATAAGGAAATTATTTCAAAAATAATAATATAAGAGGTTTTTTTCTATTAAATCGTAAAAAAATTTAATGTCTATTTTGTTATTCTTCACTTTGTGTTATAATCTACAAGAAATTCGAACAAGATTAATTCTGTAGATCGAACTATGGGGAAGTAATATCTGTATTTTACTTTAGTTACTATTTATTAAAATAGTTTCTATATATTCATATGATCACGATGATTAGTATAAATGATAAATAGAATTTTTCAATCTACATTATTTATTCTAAAGATGAATATATGAGAAAGTTTGATAAAAATTCTAAACATAGGATGAATTAATAGAAATTCTAAGATTCTTATAAATCTAATAGGAAACAAATATATATTGATCTAAATGGAAAGATTTTTCATCATTGATTAGATGGTCTATCATATTTTCTATTAGTATGAGCATCACCATATGGTTCAATGAAATTAGTAGATTGGAATCACAGGATAAGAAGTTCGAATCTAACCAAAGGAAAATAAATTAAAAATAGATTCATTCAATATTTTTCCATCGTTTTCGAGAAATCATTTACATAGTTTTGCAGAGAATATTTAGCTTTGTAAAATCTCCTATGTCATATCTAACGCAAATATAATCCCTTCGAGATTGGAAACTCAACATTTTTTATCATAAAAATGACTACGTTGTTTTTTTTTATTTTGTCTATAACACCGTCATTTCTTAATTCCACTTTCAACTTTCTTATATAAAAATGATCAGCTCAAAAATCTCAATCAAAGTCTATTAAAAAAACGAAAATTTCTCTTCATATTTTGTGTTTTTCACTCCCCATGAAATGACTTCAATTGTAAAACATATTCAAAAATTCTAAAACAAATCTAAGAAACACTTGTTTATACTTAGCTGATATATACACTATCAATAACTCTTTCAGAATATATTAGTTAAATATTTTTACTTTGAATAAATAACAAAATCAATTCTAAATGAATTCTTTCATAGTTTTCTTCAAACCTTGATTAATTGAATTTACAATTTTTCCTAAGCCCTTTCAAGGTCAAATTTTATATAACCAATTTCCATCGGTTTTTATAACTTAGTTAGGTAAGCATTAATTCAGACTATCAAACGCAAAAACCAGCTCGTGTTATATAATCATTTATAACGATCAACATGAGTATAATTTATAGAAGAGCGAGAAAAATAAAATAATTCTTCGCTTACTTCGATATATACATCAAATTATCGTTTTATAATATGATAAAATCCATTCAAATTAATAATCAGAATAAGAGCACATCTCTATATTGACGAATAAACAGAGTTCAACAATATGAGAGAAAATATTTTTATAAGTCACAAGAAAACAAAACAATTAAAAAAATGTATGACTATCAGAAGAAATTCATAGCTTCTAATTTGTGTTAAAGAAGTAAAAGCAATTTTTTCCATTTGAAATGTATAAAACTACTTTGCAAGTTGAACATTTTATTCAAGATTGTTTTTCCATGAGTTTTAGTGCTACAATGGACATATCTTCTTCGGGACACAACGATTGGAAGTTGAACACTAATATTGAAGAATGGAATTTTATTATAAATAGATATTTTTCATTAACTTTTCTTGCGTTTCTTGACATCAAAATTTGTTCCAAATCTTCCTCTTCTTTTATTCATAGAATATCTTCAACCAATTAGTTATGGGTCAATAATACCTAAAAATTGCAAGTATGTCATGTTATCGAAAAACTGATAAAAATATTCGAGAATGGCACATTTAATAAATGAGAAAATATTTTAGGTCAATTTCTATTTGCCTTTCTGACAATAGCATAATACGGAATTCTGTGGTTAGCTCGGTTCACTCCAACCGTTCCATAATTGTAACCTTGAAATATTGATGGATAATCTATGTGAATTCCTTGACCATTTTCTGATTTACGAGTCATTTTGCTAATTTCTGTTGAATTAGAGAAATTAGACATAATGTATACCAGTCTCCGATCCATCCATTTAAGTATTGAAATGGAATTTTTTGCCAAAAATTGTACATCATCACGAGCCATTTTGATGTCATGAATGATTTTAGCTGGATATACCTCTGCTCATTTTTCTAATAGTACCAGTACGGTAAATTCCGTCTTCAACAAGTCGTTCAACGAGAGATGGTGATGTGAAAAATTTATCGAAATAAATTTGATGAAATTTCATTGAGAGTCTTCTGATCAATGAACAAACAACATGCTCATCTAAAGACATTTTTCTTTCAACCAATTTACCAGAATACATCTCGAACTTATATATACATAACCGATTGATGCATCGGCAAATACCCAGACTTTCTAATCTTGCTTTATTCATTTTTCCTTTATCTATCGTTTGAATGAAGATCTGCTCTTAAACTTTATTATTATTTCATCTCTAGCTAATTGTTCTTCCAAGTCGAACTGTGTCTGGAAATGATGTAGAAATATTTCGAGAAAATATATTACTTTATATAATCTATTGAATTCTGCTCTTTCACCTTTTGCTAATCTTCAATTGTGGATAACATAGAAATTTTCGAAGATTTTTCTTTTTTAATTTCGCACGCGACATTAATGTTAAAATATTTTCATTTCGAAATGATGCGTTCATAGACGAGTAGAAATCAATTAATAGATTATTGCAATATTTCATAATAATATTGATACCAAGAAATTGTTCGATTTCAACTTTCGGAATATCAGTCGAATTAATCATATGCTCCTACTTTCTCATATTTCTGCCTTCTATAAATATTTATTTGTTCTTTTATTATATTGAATATATCATCATTAAAGAATCTTTTAAATGCTTGAACAGAACACGATGATAATATACCATAAGACTTTCTTAATGACTAAAAGTTTTTAAATGCATAAGGAAGGCAGAAATGTGACATTCATCAATAATGAGAAGTTGATGAAGACAGTAAAGTTGGACGGTTAGTATCTTTACGATTATGATTAACACCTTAACAGTCACTGACACACATATCTTAAATTCATTTATTGTCATCGTTAAACTTCGAAATCAATTCATATTTATCAAGACGACAATTAGAAATTTCTCAGAAGAATATTCTATTAATATTGGTCAATTTAAATATTGGTGAGGCACTCTATCACTTCATACCGAAAACTGATAGTTCTATATGACGAATTCGCCTTATATACTGTTATGAAATTGTCTAGAATTAAAATTTCTATTTATCCAATAAAAAAAATTGAATTTTCCAACAGATTCCCGAGCATATCAATCAGAGAGGATTTCAGTCATTTTTATTTGAATAGACAGAAATTCTCTTTATCTAAACAGTATTATCGTTGTTTCTAGCAGAATCAATAAATTTTTGTAATTCAATAGAATTCTCTGATCAAAAACAAAAAAGTAGGACATATATATATCCTACTGACCTTGAAAGAGTTAACCATCGTCGAATGAGCAAGCGAGATCCATTTGTAGTCAAGAATAGGAAATAGAATTTAGTAAAAATATTTTTGTATTTAAGCTATTTTTCAAATATTCTGTTAATTTTTCACTTCTCTAAAGAATTAATTTCACTCGATAATCTTTGACACACTTTCTTCCTTCCTAGTGATGAGAGAATATCATTAGTTAAAAAATACTTCCTAAACCTTGTATAATGCCTAAAAAAGATAGATTTTTAACATGTTTTTATACTTGTTGTAAAAAATCTGTCATGATAATGTTGAGAAAAACATGTATTTTTAGTTTTTAGTGATCATAAGAGCACAAAAAACTATAAAAGTGTTAGCATTGAACATCATCATGTTGCCTGAATATGAATACACAAATATAAAAGGTGAAATAATGTTTTCATTGTGATGATTTTATTGTCGATTTAATCATGTTTTTATTATCTGATTCACTCCCGAATTGAATATTATAGATGAATAAATACAACCAATACGAGACCCTTGTAAATCACCACTTGTCATTAAACATAAATCATTTTTTAATTGGATAGAACAAACAAACAAACAAACAAAAAAAACTGCGCAAATACATAAATAGAGTTAATAATTTGGAAATTTCCCTAGTCACTGTTATATATAAGATAAGATTGATTTTATATTATTGATAAGAAATTTCTAAAGAAGAAGATGGATGTATATATCATTTCTGGTATTGATGATGCTTATGAGCAAAAATGTTCCAATATTCTTATTTGACGCATTATGAGAAAATTTGATTTAAAATTGATTCCTCTCTTTGTTCTTCTGAGGATGATTTCATATATAAACAGAACAAATATCGGGATGTTTTAGGAATTATATAATTTATTGTTAATAATTCTTCTCTATTAAGTCATGCTGGATTGATGGGAATTCAAAACGATCTTCATATGTCAGAATATGAAATGGATTGGACCATTTCAATCTTCTTTCTGTTCTCTGTAAGAAAATTCTCTAAATATATTTCAATGAATATAAATATAATTTTGATTAAAGTTAATTTTTGAAATTCCCAACATCGTATTAATGCGCTAGTTCGGTGTGAATAATTATTTCTCATTGTCAATGATTGCTTGGGGTAGTGTCACTGTTGGTATGGCCTTTGTAACCAATGCTCCATCATTAATAGTTGTTCGTGCATTTCTTGTAAGTTGTTATAAAATCATAAAACATTTTTAATTTTATATTCAAGGGCATGACGGTTGCCGGTTTCTTTCCTGGTGTTATTATTTATATATCATGGTGGTATTGTAAAACAAGACAAACAATGAGAATAGCTATTCTTTTTGCAGCTGCTAATGGTGCCGATGTTTTGACTAGTGTTCTGGTACGTAATAATTGATTTTAGTTTATTTTGACTTGAGAATTTCAATGATTATTATTAATAAAGGCATATGGTTTTACTTTTATGGATGGTATTCGCAATTTGAATAGTTGTCAATAGATGTTTTTGCTTGAAAGTGTACCGATAATACCAGTTGGAATTATTACTTGGTTTTTTTTCGAAAATATGTCCGATGCAGTTCGACGTAAGAATCGATGAACAAGTAGAATATATTCTAAATTGTTTTTAAAATTTCGGATTAGAAGCTGTTGAACAGGGAGCACTAGTAAATCATCTTAAAAAGGATGCAGGCGAAGCCAATGGTTATTTACTAGAAAATAGTGGACTTTCATGGCAACAAGTATATTATGTTTTTATCGATTATCGAATTTATTTGTATGTTCTGGCTTATACGTGTTTTTCTGCTGTTAATAAATATCTTAGAGGATATCTTCCATCGTTACTAGTCACTCATATGGGTTATCATCAATCAACAGTACATTTAATGATAACACCACCTTATGCTTTTGCATGTATTTTCTGTTTATTGGTTGGCTATTCATCGTCACGTTGGAGTGATCATGGTTATCATATAATATTCTGTCTATTAGTATCATTAATTAGACTCATTCTAATAGTTAGTCTGATTGGTCGAGGAACAGTGGCAATCTATATTAGTATTTGTATCGCTTTAAATAGAATATTGTCAGTATTTTCTCTTATTGTTTCTTGGTTAACAAATAATATTTATGGACAAACAAAGAGAGCAATGGCTGTTGGTTTTCTTATGGATATTGGACAAATCGGTGGAATAATATGGCCTTTGGTAAGATTTTTAAATTGTGAAAAACTGTATAATCATGATATTTTTATTTTTAGGTTTATACGAACGATACACTAAGTAATCGTCGAGCATGTTTTAGTCGTATTGGAATGGTGGCTGTTTGTTTAATTGTTACTCTCATTCTGCGCCTCTGTTTGGTGTTAGAAAATCAACGACGAGACCGTTTAACATCGGTTCAATTTGAAAGTGAAGCAAAAATTAAAGAACCTTGCGATTGGGTCAGTTTATATCTAATTTTGTTTTCTTAATGCATTCTTCTCTTTTCATATCTTTTTAGCATCCAGGTTCACGCTGCGTTTTGTAAAATTTAAATGTTGGCATTTTATTAAAACTAATGTAGGAAAAATTGATTTATTTTCTGAATTTGTTTATTTGTAGTTTAATAAATAATCATAAAAGATTGATTTTTAACAAAATCGATCAAACGTAAAAAATAATTTGTCCGTTCTGCGAAAGAAAAAACGAAATATTTTTATCTCATAAAAAAAACGATAAATGAAATGAATTGACAATGAATACGTGTCAAGTTAATATGCGTAGATATTTGAATGATTACCTGTATACTTGCTTTTTTCCAACTATGAAAAAAAAAGGTATCAACGAATAAAAAAATACGTGATGAAATCTTTCATGCATGACATAAATCGTTTGATTTTAATTATACGTGATTCGATCGATTTAAGAGTGAAATTTTGTTTTTTGGTATACACAAAGTATTGTTCAATTTAGGGATTCTAGTTCCGGTTTTCCCCATTTAACAGAACGACGCGATTAATATCTATTTATATAAGATTCATTTTGATCATTGTAGTTTTTTTGTTACCAATTCTCATTAATTTTCACAGAAATCTGTGGTTAAATAATATCAAAATGTAGCGTGAAGGATATTCTATTAATGAAAAAAACTTTTAGCTTTTCCTATTATTTTCTCGAATATAATAGTTCGTTAGAAGTCTACAATTTTCACGACAAGTCAATGCTCCTCCAGCATAACATTTTGGTACAATTCGAGCTTAAGTCTCCATGAAAACTAATGAGAATTGGTAACAAAAAAAAACATATTAATTAAACATTCACTAGAAAAAACTTCAATAACCCAAACGAATCTTATATTGGTAGATGTTGTCCGCGTCGTTCTATCGAATGACCAAAATCGGAACTCGATAGCTATCAATAGTGAAGAATTATTCAAAAAATTGTAGTTGACATTTTTAAAAAAATCCGACTATAGATCAAACTTATTTTGTTGATTAAACGGTGAATACATTTAATTTATTTTACTTGATTTCTCATAATATTTGCAATATTATTAATTATTTTTGTGTACTCAAAAAGTTCATAGACTCTAGAATCGGTTAGTGTATCCGACCGTTTACACGATAACTGTGCACAAATACATCCATTTGTGCTGAAATTTTGTGCACAGAATTGTCTCTGAAATATGTCGGTCGAGAGAAGAAAATGAGAAGGATTCGTCAAGAAATGGATGAGTTAGAGAAAAAATTATCATTATTCACCAGACCATACGTGACGGGGGAGTACAGAGATTTTTCTCACAATTATTCACAACATATATAAAGCGGTTTTGGTTTTAACGATGATTCCGAATATGATATTAGTTTTGAATGAAATCGGAGTTTTCTAAGTGAAAGTTGACGAAATAGGATCATAAAATCTGTATCCAGAGGATAGTGTGACTAAATGTGTCTCGGGTGACTAGTGGTTTTGGGCTGTTCTAAATACATGATTTTTGTCGGTGCTAAAAAGAGTTATCAAATGGAACAAAATCCCAACTCGATAGATATTTATATTGGTAGATTATTATGAAAATACTGATGCCTCTGTGTATTATATATTTATCATAGATTTATTCTGAAATAACTCCTCCTACCGAGTTCTTTAAGCTGAACGCGAATCTGAATTCGATTTCTGTGATTTCTAAATATATTCAACCGCTCGAAGAGTTGAGTCAATGATGACTAATTATGGTTACCTACAGTGTCGTTCACATTAACTTGGCTCTCCAGATTTTTTTATTCTTAGAATTTAGTGAGGAAAGATGTGTCTTGATGAGACTTATGTCTTTCGGAAAAACAAGCCCAAAATCTTGCGCACCAGTCGAGAAAAATCGCAAACGGCATCGTTCCGGAGTGTAAAATTTCTTCGGATTTGATCAGTTTTTTACTTTTACCATTTCTTTTATCTCATACTTTACTCATTTCAGTAGAACCCCCAAAGCTAAAATGGCCAATCCGTTGACGAAATAAGGTCAAAATGCTGAGCATATACTCAAGATAGCTAGCTTTTAGACAGTTCGATCAAAATCAATTTTACTTTTCTTCAGTACATTTAACATTCGGATTTAAATCCGAGGTTTTCACATTTATTTTCAAGTTTTACTCGAACAATACTTTATCGACTAGAACCGTCTTTTAGAGCTTGAAAAATAACGATCTCAGATTTTGATATAGTGACTGTGAAATATAGTTATTACAACATCTTCATCATTCTGTTTTTGTATTTGAAGCAAAATTTTTTTGAGATCGAGCCAATAAATTTTTGCACGAGAAAATCCTCATATATTTGTTGACTTTTATAATGAAATATGAGAAATAGAAAATAAAAAGCTGAAATTGATAGCGTTTACAAAAAAGAGTTAATGAGCGATACTATAATCTCTATTCGAAGTGTTTCAATTGTTTGGTTTCAATACAGCCGAGGGAATAAAATCAAATTTCAAGAGCTGGTCAACAATTTTTCAACTGACTATGGGTAAATTACAGGATTTCACTAACATTTTTAGACTTGTCACATTCGAAAAACTCACAATCAATCGAAATATTTTTGTTTAGTGATAGAAGGAAATATTTATCCGACTAGTGATTGTCAAATTTATAGAACTAATTATAATATGTGACCGATTTTAATTGGACATGACATCGTCAGCAGAAGAATCAGATTGGGAAACGTTAGTCCAGAATGAAGTTATCTGGGAGTATAAATCAAACATGAATCCATGAGATGAAAATGAATCCACTTATTGGATACCTTACTCTTATGAGACATCATCAATCATAGAAAAAGCCTACCAATGTTGTTTAAGAGAGATACGAATTGATGACGTGTATTGTATTAATTTGACACATCTCATACAACAGCGTATTGATAATCCAGAAAAACAACGACCTGTTCGACGGCGAAATTGTTGTGTTCAGTCGTCTGTTTTTGCTGACGAAGAAGTTTTGAATGAATGTCCGCTGAATACACGAATGTCTATTCCTATAAGAAAGGTTTCGAGGTGTAGTGCAGATATAGATAAAAAGTTTTATGATTCACCTTTTATAGAACGTTGGTACTTGAACTTCACCGAAGGAAAACGCAAGATTACATTCAAATGTATCTTTCCGGCTCTCTTAAATGGCTTAAAATATCAGGGTCAAATTTATTCGACGCCTGTACAACATGTGAACAAAATTGTGGAAGAATTGAACGAAGTCAAAATGGAATCTGTTAGCAAAAGAAGCATGACAAGACTGAAACAACTCCAAGAATACTGTGTC
>JAJEKB010001375.1:0-21532 GCA_022393335.1 Macrotrachela quadricornifera | reverse complement strand
AACTGAATCATCATTGTGCAAATAAAAACATTAAAATTTATGATATTGTTTTTTTCTTTCTTTCTCTTATTTTTCGATGCACTCATGTACATCATCATCGACCAAAAACGAACAAACATACACACGCATACACACATAAAGATGAGAATGATAGATAGAGAAAGAAATAAAGAAGATACACATAATGTGAGATCATCATCATTTAACATATATAAACAATCAGCAAAAGAAAAAAAAAATGAAGCGAATAATTATATTTTAGCTAATTGTTGAAAAAGATTTGACGGTAGAATCGATTCGATTTTATCCGTTAAATATTGTATAGGTACACTAAACCATGTAAGAAAAAGTCGAGCTATATAAGCAGCTATTTCAGGATATTGATGAGTAAGTAAAGCAAGCATAGCTGTGCCTGAACACAAACCAGCTGTAAATAAAATAAAAAATGGTAATTCTTTTTTCGGAAATACAGATACATCATGAAATCCTAAAAATAAAAATACAAAAAAAGAATTTTACATTTTATTTCTTTTATGCATAAATTAATTTATATATTTCTTACCAGGCAATAATTCTCTATCGGCTGCTTCCGTACACTAAATAAAAAGAAAAATTTCATGTACATTTTTAAGGAAAAGAGTTTTTATGTTATTTTTTTTACGGTTGGATACGGATGAAAAAGATGCCCTTTTTCTAATGGATATGGAATCATACGAAATGTTCCTTCCCATGTACAATGTAATAAATTAAGTGCACCTTCAACACGTCGCCAATGTGGTAAATGAAAAAAAGCATATGCTATTGCTTCCGAATCACCTCGTTTAAGAATATGTTCAGGTGGTAATATTAAACTTTTCATTTCTAATAAATACTATTAAAAATAAAAAATAAAAAAAATAATGATTTAAATAGAATATTAATTCAAATATAAATTTACTTTAGGTACATGTGGATTAAATTCTACCGCTCGATGAATAGCTTCCACTGCTGACATTTCTGCCGCAGTTAAACCTCGTTTACTGGCTACATCCGGCGAAAATCTAATTAAAAAAAAAACCAGTGTCTTAATAGTTTTTTAATAAACATTTAAACAAGAAAAAGAATTTCTTAGTAAATGTTATAAAAAAATATTGTTGTGCTATTTCATTTTGAATAGCAAATTTAATCTCCTTCTATAACAAACCTACGTGGTAGCAACTGCTCGAGCTTTGAGCAAAGCAGCTGTATAACAAATTGTGGCTGATTTAGGTAAACTAATATCTAAAATAGAAAAAAAAAAAAATAAAATTTCTATTTAAAAAAAAACACATCCTGAAATTTTTACCATCATATTTGGCAAGTACGCCCTGTACATCTGGATAATTTTGTAGTGCAAGTAAAACTTCAATAAGATTTTCATGTATATTAAAAACAGACATCATTGGAAATTCTTTTACAAGATCACGAAATATTTTTGTTGCTTCACGTAATTTACCCAATTTTCTCGCACACATCCCTAAGCGTCGTTTGACATAAATTAATATATTTGTATTGCGTTCTTTAAATATAAAAATATAAAAATAAATATAAATATTTTTATAATTAATTTTTTCTTACTATGTACAATATCTTGATTGTGACCTTGTTCAAGTAATTGCTGTGATTTTCTATATGCATTTTCAGCACATTTTAATGCTTGTTTTAATAAACGTTCAACTTCAATTATTGTTGTTGCTTCTTCTTCAGCTAGAAGAATTAATGCTGGTGTAAATCTAATATTAGTATAAGAAAAAAAAAAAGAGCAATTATACGTAAAAAAATGATTCATATTTTTTACTCAGAATTTTTTTCTAATGCATCACGAGCAAGTTGAATACGTATTGATGGTGTTCGTTCACGCCATGCTCGTTGCATCACTAATAAGATATTAAAAAACAGATTCATATTAATTTCTTTGGTAAATGTATATCTTACTTTCATATTCAGGTTTTCCTTCATCAAGATCACATGAAAAAAATGTTTGATGTTCTTGAGCAGATAAATTCATATCATGAAATGTTAATGGTTCTTTTCCATTATATTGTATTAAACGTTGATATTCTGCACCACGAAATAATGCACATGGATTTTTCCATACCTTACATTCATTTGTACCAGTCACCGGTATTGTTGAATCCATTCCATTTGATGAAGGACAATTATTTAGAGTATTACTCCCACTATTTAATCCATTTGTTGATGATGATGATGATGGTAAAGTTATCGATGACATTTCATTATTTGGTAATGATGAATTATTCGGTTCATTTCCATTTAAAATAGGCGTTAAATGATTTATAGAAACTTGTTCAATAAATGATGTACCATATCGTTTAAAATACCACCATTCAAATATCTATGAAAGAAAATTTTAAAAAAAAACAAAATATTTTTTTCTTTGTTTTTCTTTTTTTTTTTACCAAGATAAGACCGGAGATTAATGATGATGTACCAGTTAATGCAACGTAAAATTTTGGTGTAAGAGTATTGAAGAACATAGTTGCTAAAAAAGAAAGAAAACAAGATAAGAATTTATTTTTTTTTAAATTGATTAAAATCTAAATATTATATACGCCTTAGACCAAGCAAAAAGAACTGACATGACAACAAAAAAAAAAATTTATGAAAAAACTTACAAAAGATGACGTTTAACATGTTTGGTGTAAATAATCATACAACAGTGGAAAGCCACCACGAGAGAATGAAAAGGAGGAGAAGAAAGATGCGTCTATGTGCGTGTAGTAAAATATTATAGATACATAAGAGAGTGTAGAGCAGTAGTAGTAGTAACAGCAACGCAGATATATATATATCTAGAAAAAGATAGACAGAACGAGAGTGAGACGAGAACAAGACGCATATTCCTTTTTCCTTTTCCTTCCATGTCTCAATGGATAGAAAAACAGGCGATAAAGAAAAGAGAATAAAGATTCATTTCTTTTCTTATTCTGTTTTAGACCTCGGTTTTTTTCCTAGGTCTCGTTTTGTTCTTCTATCTTCATTCCATCAAGACGAGTTCATTGTAAAAGAAAAAAAAGTATATATATACATTCCAACTGTTCAATAATAAGAACATATTGTATGTCATCGACAATAGGACAAGAAATTATCACATTATCAATGCTAGAAAGTATCAAAAAGAAAAAAAAAACAATAAAGAATTATAATCATTGATTTACTATTAAACTAAAAAAATAAATAAATTTAATATTTGAATTTTACCAGTATTAAAACTGTTTATTATATTAAATGGACCACGAATAGATGCATAGAGAATAAATATAAGAAGAATAAAAGATATAGCCCATAAATAAGTACAAATATATGTTACAATTGAACGAATTTTATCCAAAATATTTGAACTACCTAATTAAATACATATATATATATATATAAATTGCTTGGAAAAGTATATGAATTTACTTGTTTCATCATCATCTTCATTATCATCTTCGACTAAATTTTGATGATTAAACATGATATACTGACGAAATGAACTTATTGTAAAGGCAATAACAGCAAGAAACATTAAAATTTAATCTAGAAAAAGGAAATGATAAATCTTACTTTTATGTTATTCTAAATTAATGAATAAATATGATATTGATTGTTTAAAAATGTTTATCGATTAAAAAGTTCAAATTAACAAAAAAGAAAATGCTCGTAATTATAAATGAATAATATTCATGTATTTGGTATTGGTACCTTAGTAGAACGAATTTGTTTAGAAGCCTATGAAAAAAAAAATATACATTAAAAATCAATTCAAGTTTTTATGTTTATTTGAAATATTTTAACCTCTCTTTCATCTGATTTAATTAATCCTCGTACAACAAGTATCTGATAAACAGGTTTTTGAAATGATTGTAATGTTCGTCGAAATAAATGTGCTGTTCCATTAGGATTATTTAAGAATTTTTCAATATTAAATTTTGATGTACTTGGATCAAATATTAAAAGACGAATTTGATTATTACGCAGTTGTTCATATCCAACGATTGTTCGACTATGACCTAATAGAAAAATAAAATTTCCAATTATGTTAAAATTATTAAATTAAATAATATTAATTGATTGTAATTTAGTTCGATTCGAAAGCATAAAAATAATTTGTTTAGATAATTTGTAATGTACTCAATCATACCATTAATTAATAATGAGTGATTCATAACTCAGGTGAACCTGAGTACATCGAGTGCTATTAAATGTAGATACCCTCGATTGAATCTTGTCGAAAACTTAGCTATGAGATTTCGACCAAAAAAATCGATCAGGTCTAAGTTGAAATCTGACAATAAGATTGTTCATCTTCAGAACAAAATTACATTTTTAGAATTTTCCAAAATTCTTTTATATTACCACCTTAAATGAAACACAGTTTTTATCAAAAACTAGCATTTGAAATTCTACAACAATGATATACTCTATATAATGAGAATATAGTTTTCTTTATTTTTTTTTCTGGATCAAACTTAATGTTCGTACAGTAAAAATCAAGTACAGAGTGTAAAACTTATTTCTTTTTGACAGCTATTTTGGTTCATCTACTGATATAGTCCTTAATGTTATTTACTTTCAGTATATAAACCTCATTGAATTCGTTTCATAACCTACAAACTAACGGACTTAAATCAAATAAATTCAATGATCAATGATTTTTTAGTATGAATGTATGAAAATGGAATACACAGTCATTTTAATAAAATTAATACATGTAAATTATAACAATATTCGTCTAACATTCAATTTTATCTGAGAAGGTCACTAATAATTAACTTTTTAGTTTTCATTTATGATATATAGTTAAGACCTTCATGTGGTATTAATTAATATTCGTTTCTTCTTAAACAGGAATTATTTTACCTTTGAAATATTTTTTTTCATTTAAACTGCACAAAAACAACCGAGATAATAAAATAAATTGATAGAGTCAGTCCTGTTGGTCAGTTTTATCCACAAATTAACTGTTTACTTGTTAATCATTTCTCTTAAATCAAAATAAACTTTATCTAATACCACATCATTTTTATATTTATTTATTTTTTTTTTTACAATTGTTTGCATGTCTCTATGCGTCATCTTTTTTGAAATATATATCTAGAACAATCTTTGAGTTGTACGATAAATGATCTTATAGAAATTTTCGAGCGCCATCTTTTGATAGAAGAAAAGAAAAAAATATTCTCAATTAAACGAAAAATACAGAAGAAATTTCAATAATATTGACAATATATTTTTTTTCTAGGTCACCACTGTTTAATAAAACTTGACATAAGAATTTCTTTAATTTACTTTTTCTTTTCAAAGTTTTATAAAACAATTATTATTTTATAAAAAGAATAATCTTTAAAATATTAAAATAAAATATACCTTCATGTTGTAAATAAAGTGGATGAATTATATTATTTCTATTTTCTTGTTCTTGTTGAAAATAATTTCTAATCCATTTAAATAAATATTCATAAGCAAGAGATTTATTAGTTGTTTTCGGTTGATGAAAATCAAATAATTCCGTTCTAAATTAAATAAATTATAATATAAATAAAAGAAAAATAATATTTTACTTGATATTTAAATTTGCCAAACATGCCATAACTTCTGTTGGTCCAATCCATTTTGTTGAATTAACTAAACGTCCATTTAATTGTTCTCGACCCTGACTATCAAATCCATTTGTCCAAGCTTTTTCAATTAATTTTTGTAAATAACTCACAGATGGTATATCATGATTTGATACATCATAACCAAATAGATGCGATGAATATTGTGGATCATGACGAAGAGATGAAAGTAACATTTGAAAATTTTTATAACCACATGCCCAACCTTGATCAAGCCATGTTGAACTCATATGGTCACAACCTGGTTTACATAAACGACGATCAAAAATATTAGTCATACGTAAATTTGAAAGAATGGGAATTATTCCTAATTAAAATAAAAAGATATTTTATAAGAAAATACAAATATAAAAAGTAATATTATATTTGAAAATATTTACCAGGTGATCTTGATTCCATTCTTTCTATTGGTTGTGCAATCATTTCATCTAATTTATTTTTATATTCTTCATATTTTTTTTCTGTAATAAATTTTTTTTTATAGATTTTATCTAAATTCCATCGAGCTCGTTCACTAAATGTTCTGGTACTTCCACCATATTGATTCTATAAAACAAAAAGAAAGAGAAATATTTATTTTTAAATTCTTAATTAATTAACCTGAAATTCTTCAAATGATTGAGCATTTTCTTCTTCTTGTAACATACGAGCTATTTGAGCATCTTCATCTTCTTGTAATTGTTCATCTGATATTATTGGTTCTTCTTGTTGATATTCTGCATATTGAATTTTCATTCGTTCGCGTCTTTCTAATTCTTGGGCATATAAATTATCTGTCGTCGTCGTTGTTGTTGTTGTTGTTGTTGCATGTACAGAATTATGATCATGATCTTCGTTAACATGTATTTGAAGAACATAAGGATCAGAAAATATTTTATCACATATTGGACAAAAAAGATTTGTTTTTGTGTTAAAACATGGTTCATATTCATGATGAAGTGAAAGAAGAGTGGAATCGTCAAATTTTCGATGACATAATGTACATTCTACCGATTCCATATCTACAATAATAAAGAAAAAAAGAAATATTTATTACTATTAAAATAAATTAAAAACAAGTTATGACAGCGGGAAGATTGTAGTTTTTAAAGTATTAACAAAAGAACTACTATTTCATTCTGAAGAAGATAATATCAAAGATAAATATAAAAAAATAGAAGTTGTATTATTGTATCATTTTTTTGAAAAATAATATGAAATATTTTATTTAAATAATAACTTTTAACAAAAACAGACATATATAATCATTCCTTTAAATATTATTATCTGGTTGACCCACTATTAATATTCAATAAGAAGTTATTTAATCAAATTTTTTATAAAATTAAAAACAATTAACTTATTGATTCTATAAGTCAAAATAAAAAGCAATATAACTGTTAAGCTCTATACAAATCTAAATATATAAATTATGAAGAAAAAGCTTCACACATTTTCCACTGAGTAATGCATATAATGTATCAACTCACAATTTCAATATTATTGGCTGAAAATAATAAATATTTTCTTCTTATTATCATGCTATACAAATTACATCGTTATAAAATCATCTGATCGTAGTTCGAAGTTAACTCGTCGTTATGTATTAATCTAAATCAATAGAAAAAAAAACTAAAAGAATAACAAAAAAAAACAGAAAACGACTAAATTCGATAGTCCCTGTAGTAGTATTTTTTCTTTCGTTTTAACAACAACAACAAGAGCCAAATAAAAAACAGATGGCCACAGTAATACAGTTATAACAATAAAGTTAATTTTCAGTCAAACAAAACACACAAACACACACGTGTGTCAGTAAGCTGAAATAACAAATAAACAAACAAAAAAAAGGAAAAAAAAAAACCATAGAAAACAACTGAAAGTAGACGAAGAAAAAAAAAAAGAAAGAAGAAAAACAATATCAGTTTTCTTGTTTTTAATTAAAACCGTTTTGCTGTAGCTACTGCTCATTGATATGTTGAGTTGTTTTGTAATCATCGTAAAAAAACAAATGAACCTACACACACATACACACGTACATAAACACACATACATTCACTGTGGAAGTAATCGAGGAAGAAGAAATGTTGTCGTGGTTGTTGTACCTGGTTCTTGTTTAATATAACAAAATTGTGGTTGATGATGTTGTTGTTGTTGTTGTAAAGCAGCAAATGTAAGTAATTCAATTGTTGTTGTTGTTGTTGTTGTATTATTTGATGTTGTTGAATGTAATGGTGCTGTTGTATTACAACCAAGAATTTTTAATGTTGTTGAGCAACTATTTTCATATTCATCCATAGCTGCTGTCATTGTACATGATGAAGATAATGATGGACTTGAATAACAGTATATTGGAAAATCATCATCATTATTTGTTGGTTCACGTTTTATTAATTGTTCTATTAATGCATCTTTAAAAAGATTTAAAATATTTTTTATTTTTCATTCTCTAAATTAATAGTTTTTTTTTACCATTTAATGTTGCTTGTCGAAGAACATTACAAGCAACAATTTGTGCAGCTGCTTGTAAACCAGTAGCTGTTATTTGTTGTTGATGTAATGGTGGAGGTGGTGGTGGACAATTCTTATTTCCTGTTGTTGTTGTTTCAAAACATAATGTTGTTGTTGGTTGTTGTTTAGTTATAGGTTCTTTTGATATAAATGTACCATTACGAAATAAAATAACTTCACGTGGTGTTGATTTAACACGACGACGAGTTGATGAACGTGTTGATGTTGTTGATGATGATGATGATTTTAATAAATCTGTATCATTTGAACATGAACCTGTTGAACTTAATCCTAATGTTGTTGTTTTAGAATCGATTCGTGTTGCATCTTCTGCTATTATAACGACACTTGCTTTTGGTTCTAAAAAAAAAAACATATTCAATTAATAATTCCTTAAAATGCTCAATGTGTATTAAATAAACAATTGAATATCTAGTCTAATATATCATTAATAATCATGATTATTTATGAAAATTAATTCTCTAAAGTTTTATTATTAAATCTCAAGTGACTATTGTTATCTAAAAAACAATATAAAATGTTTATATGTAAATATTTTCTTTTTATCTATTTTTAATTTATATTATATTCTATCTAGAGATATTATAGAATCTTATTTTAAGTATAAGAAAAATTCATATTAAATTTCGAAATTACAATAAAAACTTCCAATCTAATGTCAACAATGAATCATTAGCAAAATTACGCAATTATATTTAAATATTATTTTTGAGAATAAAATACTAATTTAATATATAAAATACAATTGATTATGAATAATGAAGAGAATTCATTGATGTTAATGAGATTTTGATTAGGTATTTAGTCAATATATAATTTTTTTTATATATAGAATTCTTACCTACTGCTGTAGAATTCAATCGTCGTTTAGCAGCTGCATTACTTCTTGATGTTCTAAAGATAAGAAATGTGAAACAAGGCAATAACTTATATCAACTAAAAAAAAAAATTTAACTTACGCTCGAGATGAAACTCGACCACCTCGTTTAAATTTTTTTCCTTTTAATACACGTGCTGGTACAATAGGTACCGATGGTTGTATTGGTACAGATGATATAGGTGAAGATGTTGTTGCTTAAAAATTTCAATGAAAAGAAAATTATTTTTAAATTATTAAAAAAATAAATCATTTTTTACTTGTATAAGTATGTCCAATTGTTTTACTTGTTGTATTATTAGTTGTAACAATTGGATGAAATTGTAATTCATTTCCACTAACATATAATGTTGTTGGTAATTCAGCTGGTTCAATTTTTGGTTGATGTATTAAACGAACAGTTGTTGTTGTTGGTAATTGTTGTTCAGATGTATGTTGTTGAAAAAAATCAATAAATTCATTTTCACGTTGTATTTGTTGTTGTTGTGAAAAATTATTTGAAAGAAATTTTTCATCAATAATAAATGAACAATTATTATTTAATGATAGAAGTTTTCTTGTTTCATCATCTTGTTGATTTTCTTGTTTTATTTCAATATCATCATTTGAAAATTGTGGAGATAAAAAATCATGTTCAAATAATTGATCAAGTAATAATGGTTTCATCCAATCATCATTATCATCATCATCTGTTGTTGTTGTTGTTCCTGTTGTTGGATTTAATACATCCAAAAAATCATCATTTAAATGTAGTAATGGAGAAAATGAATCAAATAGTGATGCTGGTGGAGAAACAGATAAGGAACCAAATAAATTCGGATTATGTGAATGAGCAAAATCGATTTCCATGATTAATCACCGGGGGAGAAAGAGAATCAAAAAAAGAAAAACAAAAAAAAATTAATAAAAATCTTTGTACTATTACCAATTAAAAAAGTGCACTTATAAACGAACGTAGTCTATCATAGGTCGATAATATACGATAGTTACTGATATGACCCTATATATATATATATATATACGAATAGACATACACATGCGTACGTTAATAAAGGACAGAAAGAACGAACATTCTTACAGAAAGAACGATGAATTACAACCAGTTTGACGTTGCCATTAAATAGGATTATATGACCTCTAGAAAAAAACATTGAAATAAATCAAAAGTATATAAATGATTAAAGTATATAGAGAGTGTTGCTAAGTAACGAAAAATTTAAAAATTTTCATAATGGTGAAAATTTAAAAAAAAAAAAGAAAATTAAATTAAATTAAAATAAAATGATTAATTCATCTGCGACAGCTGCGGTTCGAATTTTACCCAATGATAAAGTTTATAGACAATTATTTGATGCACAAGTATTAATATATATAATATTAAAAAAAAAACAAATTCAAATTTTCTTATTGTTATATTTTAATTAGGTACAATTAAGTGATGCTTATAGTCGAGTACGAAATAATCAATTATCACAATCAGTTAATATCACTTCACGTACAAATTCGATACCACTTGTACGAAATATTCGACCACATGGTATGTTTATTATATAATATAAAACATTAGAATAAATAATTAATGAACAAATTAAAATCAAATCAAATTTAGATTTTATTAGAATAAAACAAACAATAAAAGTATTAAACAGATAATTTAAGATTATCATATGATGACATAGTTTATAATAATTATTTCCAGATATAATATATTTAAGATGTCTTATAAGTAACCTTTAAAATGTATCATTCTTTCATTCAATCAAAGCATATTCTTTGAAATAAACAATGTCTATGACATTGTATACTATCAAACATGTTTTTATCAATCGCATTTAATCATAAGAATACATTCCAAAACTAGTTGAAGTTTGTTCAATAAGAAATATCTAAAGTGTAAAAGATACTGACTTCAAATTTTATTGATATTTATTGTTTAGTAGATACAATAATCTATCAAAGTTCCAAACAATATGCTTTTGTTTAATGTGAAAATGATAGATTTTAAAATTACTTTAGAATTTCAAGCATGCCCTTTATAATTACATTTATATTTTTAGAAATACAAAAACGAAAATGGATGGCAAGTATGCCATTCAGTAATGATCCTAATATCAATCCAATAACAATTTTGTATGATTTTTAAAAATATATTCACAGAATGCACTATAATAAACACTCTCAATATAATAAGAAATATCTTTATTTTAGTTCAATCAAATAAACTAATAGTTTGATTTATAATAGAAATTTATTTCATTTCGATTAAACATAATTATTCATCTGACTAAAGAAATTTTATCTGTTGATAAATAATAAAAATACATATGAAGTATTCTTTAGATATTTCTTTTAGTTGTCATTTAAGACAATAGCAAGAAGAGATCAAAAACAAAACTTTACAAATGCTAATAGACGAAATTTTTAGAACTAATTTGTATAAATGTTAAAATTCATGTTCAATAATTGAAATAAATAATTACAATCCTTTCGACATTAAATCAACAATTTCATAGTTGAAAATTCAAAATATTTTAACTATTAATTTTTAAATAAATTAGTTCTAAAAATTTATTCTATTTATATTAACATTATATCATTCATAAAGTTTATTTTGATATTTTTCTGTTATTTTCACATTTATATTATATTGCTTACGAACAAATAAAATTTCTTAGGTCACCTTAAAAAATATACTTAATAGAATTATCTGTTTATATTATCCATATGAAACAGAAATGTCCATGACGACTACTAATGTACCACTGTCGCAATGATATTCAAAAAATTCACTGCTTCAATTTCATTGTTCTGATTATATTGAACACAAATTATCATTTCAATGCACATTGAATTCTAGAGTAATATCTTCTATAACCTATCTGTTATAGGCATGCCATCATGGACATCTTTGATAGAACATCATTTAATTGAACTAAAACGACGATATTTTAATGAATTCTTTTTCCTAATATTATTTCTATTCTATTCTATATTTTTTTTATATTGAATAATTTAGATTTCATGAAGAACGTAAACGACGACAAAATGAACAGCAACAAGCCTTAGATGAATTAAAACGTGAAGTTTTTAATTTACCTGATGATATTGAATATAGTTTGTATATACATTTTATAATTTAATTTGAATTAAAATTCTTTTGTTTTTAATAGTTAAAAATGAAAATAATGAAAATATTGTTGATGGTAATGAGAAAGGAAATGTAACTGGACGATTAGCCTCTAAGCGACAAACAAAATTTAATCAATTATGGACAGAATTTTTAGATAAAATTTCTGAAATCAATCAAGTATTTAAATAAAAAAGTTTATTTAGAAAGAAAAATATTTTTTTTTATTATAGAATTTATTATCTGAACTTGAAAAAATTACTCGACAATGTAATAAATATTATGAAGATGGTGATAAAGGTAATACAAAATAAAAAAATATTTTCTTTTTATTTTATTAATACAAATTTTAATTATTTCATAGATATTAATGAATTATTTCAAAGTGTAATTTATCAAAAAGATATAACATTACTAACAATAAAATCATTTGAATATACATTTGAACAACTTAATGATATTCTTCCATCACGTCTTTTACAAATTCAAGAACATTGTCAATCAATAGAAGAACTTGAATTAGAACGAATTCATAAAGTATTCTATTTTTTTTTAATCATTAATTAAAATTTCATACTTATTTTCTTTTTTAATTAATAGATTCGTGATTTATTTAAATATTATTCTGAACATCTTTATAAAACACATCATTTATCCGATAAGGATACAGCACATCAATTAGAAAAACAAGCAAATGTTAATATTAAACTAAAATAAATACAGTGCTGATCAATATTATAGGAATATCTATTTGAGTGAAATTGTTTTCTTGTTCTGGATCACTGTCGATTTGCAAGAAAAGAAAAATCAATGTATTTATATGCATTCGAATACGTTCTAATCTCTCGATACTATTGTCAAAATGGAGCATGTACATATTTATTAAAATTTGTTGATTTTTGTCATCTGTGAATTAAAAGAATATTCATTTTTCTGGGAAGTCACAAAGCCAAATAGGGAAGCTTCATCTAAACATTTTCATTTAAAAAAGCCTAGAAATATCATCTATATCTAAATTTTTGAAAAATTGCTATTGATCAAGCCAAACTGGCTTGAAAATATCATTCTAGCTAAGTTTTTTTTGCAGTGATATTTGAAATTTAAAATGGATCATGGTCTGGCTCAATGTTTTAAATCCATCCTGTGTTTGTTTTGCGTTCAAATAAGTGTCATCTCTTGTAAAAAAAACTTATGGTATTAATGTGCTTGAAAGTTGTGGACAATGTACATGGTAACGAAAGTAAAATATGTGTCGAAGAATGTTTGCTCCTATGGCTAATTTCAAAATCCATAGAAAGGTAATTTTTTGGATCTGGAAATGTAGGCACTATTTTATGATACCGCATGTTTTTCAAAAACGAAATATTCCATAGAACTCGCGAATGTCTTGTTTTGTTACAAATAATGTCCTTTATTGCAAATATCGCTGCAAAAAGTCTCAGCTGGAATCGCATTTTATGCCAGTTTGGCTTGATCACAAACATCTGTTTTTTTTAATTTAGATATAGTTGATACTTTAAAACTTTTTTATAAAAACATATAGGTGAAGCTTTCATATCTGGCTTTGTGACTTTCGAGAAAACGGAATATTTTTTAATTCACAGATAGCAAAAATATAATAGTTGTTCTATAATCTTGGCCAGACAAAAAGTAACGAATTCTAATAAATGTGTGTTTTTTCTAGCTTGACAATTACATCGAAGGAATCTGCTTCTATATTTAATTAGAGCATATTCGAATGCAGATAATTACATCGACTTTTCTTTTCTCGAAAATCGAGAGTTACTCAGAGTATGAAAACAATTTCATTCAAATAGGTGGTTCTATAAAACTTTGGTTAGCGCGGTATATATATATAATACAAATATTTTATCTATTAAAAATAGGAATTAAATACACAAATACTTGATAATCGTCGAGTTTATGCGGAACTTGAAGCAAGATTATTAGCCGGTGAAACTGTTCGTGCACATCGATATCAAAATGAACTTATTAATTATGAAAATAAATGGAGAGATGCAATGTGGATTACATACAAACAAATTTGGATGTAAGTCAAGAACTATTGATTAATTATATTTTGTTTTGTTTTTTTTGTTATTTTTAGTTCAAAATTAACTCAATGTAAAGCAAAATTTGAATCGATAATTTTAACAAAATGTGAACCAATTGGTTTGAATATAACAGAACAAAAAAATTTATTTATTGCACATATAAATACATTAAAGTTATTGAATAATTATTAGTTTTTATGATTTATTTTTCGAATTCTTTTTTTTTATAGTTCATTTATTCCACCTATATCAACACGTGAAAATACACAAAAATGGTATAAACAAGGATGTGATATTGTTAATATTATAGTTAATAAACGAAAAGAACTTGTTCATGAAATAAATGAAATTATTCAAAATGAAATAGATTTATTAAAAAAAGAATCAGAAAATATTCGAGTAAAGTTATAAATGATTAAAGAAAATTTAAAAATTATTTATTTTATTTTATAATAGGAAAAAGTTCTTCAGAATCAAATTTATAATAATGAACAAACAGAGATTGCATTCGAACGTGATATTAAACTATTGTTTGAAGAACGAAAAAATTTTTTACAAGAATCAATTATTGATCGAATTGAAGTATGAAAAATTTTAACATAACATATTTCATAATGATGCGCATATCAAATTCGGATACATCAGCTCTAATATATCATCAAGTAGAGATTCAAGAAGTATTATCTCAATTTACTTCGAAATAAAAGTTAAATTATTTATTTTTTGTCGAAATAAAAAATTTTCAAAACTTCTTTCTCGAGTATGCAAAGATTGCCAAAAAAATGCAGTTCTTTTTTTTCTGGAATAAAATACCGGTGAATTTATTAGGATTTACTATTCTACAATGTATGTCCAGTAGTTTAATCAAAATTCTGATAGTAACCGATCCGAAGCAGATAAGAATTTTCAGAAAACATACTTAAACACGTAAAATGAGGCATAAAATGTGTGTGTTTCTCTCACAATCACGGTTCTAGATTGTGAGCAAGAAAAACGACCATTTTTTGCCCTTTTCGTGCGTATATATGTATTTTCGAAATTTCTTGTATGTTTTGGGTTTTGACTAGTCGGACTATGATCGATGATGAACTCGTGATGAAATGTAGTTGTATTGAGGATATTAAGCCTCTTGATCATGCTGCTACTTAAGTCTTCAGATACCTATCTATGGAACTGACTTCTGATTAAATAATCTATGAAAAATTTAGCTTATATATCTAATTGAATAATTTTAGGTTGTTTATGAACAATTAACAAATGCAATGTATGATATTCTTAATCGTCTATTAGCATTTATTCAACCTGCTGCTGAACAATGGGATGAACATCAAAATCGACTTGAACATGTTGCTGTACAATTACTAGATATGATGCGTGAATGCCGACGACCACATGATATTCAAAATGAAGTATATTTTTTCTTTTAGTATATAACAAGAGGGAAAAATATAAATATATGATGTTTTCTTTATAGAAAAAATTAACAAAACTTGATTCAACTTTAGATGACATGCGAATTGCATCAAATGAAACAGCATTAACACGACTATTAACATCTGCTTATGAACAACTTGATAATATCAAAGCAAAGTAATTAAATATATATTAAATAAAAATTTTTTTATCATATCTTATTATAGTTATGCACAATTTTATGATATGGAGCATTCAATTGTTAATAAATATTCTGATATGATTACTGAAGAAGTTAATCGATATAAAAATGAAATACTTGATTATTTTCATGCTCGACAAGTGGATACAAAGCAAACTAATCATCATCATTCATCATATCAATACTATACAACATCTTTAGGAGGAATAACTTACGAACTTGAAGGTTATCTTAATAATGAATCAAATTCTATAGAAAAAATTAATATTGATAATAAAGATGAAGAATTAAGAACATCACCCGCAATAACAAGTAGTACAGATATTCCTTTAAATAATGAATCAAATGAACAAGATCAACAACATATACCAACTTTTCTAACTGAAGAACTTGCAATACATGCAGAAACACCAATAAATGAAATAATGCCTATACCGTTTTATGAAGCATTTCAAATACCATCTGATCTTGTAAATTCTCTTATATTTAGGTAAGTTTTATTTTGATTATTTTTTTTTTTTGAAAATTATTTTGTATATTAGTTTATGTCGAGCATTCCTTGATTATTATGATCAATGGAAAGAAGAAACAAAACGACGAGCGGATGCAGTTATGTATTCAAAACATGAAGAGTTAGATAAAGAAATGGATTTTCAAATGCATTTACATGAACCAAGACGTGTTCGTATTGAAACCGATATACATAATGTCAGAGCTGGTAAAATATAAATTACTATTCATTTTTTTTACTCTATATAAAAATTTTTACAGAAATATTTTGAATTACTTTAAATTTTCTCTATAAAGAAAAAATTTTCGAAGAATAATAATTCATAGATAAAAGTCCAACAAGAAATTTAATGTGATCAAATATCAATATTATCACATTTAAAATAACGTTTTTGATATATGATGAACTTTTTCTTAGTGATGCATAAAAATACTTCTTATTAGAAAATGGATTTAATCGCCAAAATGAACATCGTTATATTACGAGTCAACGAGAGACAGCCAAACAAAGAAGTATAAACTAACTTACTAGACATCGAAAAAGAATTAGGATTTCCCTAGATGTATTATATTCAATCTGAAGATAAATAAATGTTAGTTGACAACTTCATCTATCAATAAGACAACGAAATATCACATGTATAACAAGCATCATTGATATGATATGAAAGCGATTTTATGCTTTTCATAAACAGTTATAAATAGTCACTAAATCATTCTAATCTCTATGTTCTGAATTGTCGTATATAGGATGATACTATCAATAATACTCGGTAGCATATAATTGGAAATTCTGAGATTTATTAATTCATGAAATTAAGAAAACAAACCAATCATATATCAATAAATGATCTTGTTCACAGTACTATCGAAAACATTACTTGCACATACAAATAATGATAATTTTATCTACATAAATCTATTCAGTATACTAATTTATAATAAATAAAATTTCTTTTTATTTATTAGCTGAAATTGTTATGCATGAGGAACGAATTGAACGTCATATACGTGGTGTTCAAGAAACATTAGAACAAACTGATGCTGATTATGGTCGAATGTTAAATGAATTTTCAAAATCAATAAATCGTTATAGAGATGATATATTTAATTTAGAACATGTGTTTATTAATGCAACAACAAGTAATCGTCTTTTATCATTACAAGATCGGTTAAAAAAACAACGTGATACATTTATGGAACAGATTCGAATATCATTAAGAAATTTTCGAAAACGTTTTGATGATGTTATGTTTTATTTACGACAAGCAAATATTAAATATCGAAAATCATTTAAGTAAAAATTTCAAATTATTTATTAATATATATATATATGATATATTTATATTATAGAACATTTTCTGAAGGTGGAAATTTTAGTCGTGAAGAAATTGAAGTATATCGAAAAAAACTTGAGAAAACTATATTTCAAATAGATAAAGCTGAAACAGCTATATTACAAGAAATGGAAAAACTTGAAAAAAAACAATTAGAAGAAGCAACAAAAATAATGAATCAATTTCAAGAACGGTTAAAATAATACAATTATATTTATTATTATTATTTTTTTTTTTTGTTTATCTAGTTTTAAAAATCATATGACTGATTTACAATTTATTGAATTAGCAAATCGATGGATAAGTGAAGCACAAGTTAAAATAAAAAGTGAAGTTGCTATTAATAATCAACAAGCACATATGCTTAAAACACTTATTATATTATATCAAACTAAAATTGATTCTATTCAAAATCCAAATTTAGATAAACCAGTACGCATTTTAATAAAATTAATAAATAGAAAAAAAAAAGCCAATTTAAATATTTATCTATTTTTTTTTGTTTACTTTTAGACATCAACATTAAATGAAGTTCAAGAACTTTTTCATCAAATTGTTTTAATTACTTATGAACGAGCATTGTATTTAAAATGTCTTAATAATGAATTAATTATACCAGCTTCAATTATTAATAAACTTAAACATAAAGGATTAATTACTGAAGGTTATTTAATTAAATTTATAAATCAAAATATCATTAAAATAATTGTTCTTTGTTTTAGAAGAATTAGTTAATGATCTTCAAATAACTGGAATAGATGAAGAAAATTCATCTCGTCGTCCATCAAAAACAAGTGGTGGTATTAATAGTAATATTGATGAAGTTAAATCAGTTAAATTTGCATCATCATCATCACCAACAACATCATCATCTCGACATAAAACTGGTTCAACTGCAATAATTGCTCTAACTGGTGGACAACCAGAAGATATAAATACAATTTCAACAATACAATCTCTTCTTCAGTATATTATTTAGAAATAAAAATAAAATATTGATAAAACTTTTTTCTTTTCTAATAGTAAAAGTGAACAATTAGAATCTGATGAAATTGTCGAACCAGGTGTACCTGTTGTTTTAGGTTTGTTTTTTAAATTTGTCAAACAATGGAAAATGATCTTTGTTTTTAAGCTAAAGATTATATTCTTATTTTAGTATGAGATCATTCGAAATGCACACGTCTAATGGAATAGGGAATCATTTGTTTTCTTTCTATTGAATATAAAAAAATCTGTATATCGATCGCTGAGAGAATCGATACTAAAGATCATCGAGATAGACTGAAACCCTAATATTGATTACAATCTATGAAAAGAATAGTTTAGATTTTTATTCTAAATTCTAAATTATTACTTATTTGGAGTATAACCATGCATATAATATGACTTATTTGACCTTGATCATTAAAACTAAAAATATAAAAAGATAAATCTTTTTAGAAGCGAATACACGTAGAATTCCTTCTGGTTCATCATTACAATCATCAAATACAAAAAAATTAAAACAACTTGATAAAAAACGAAGTTCGTCACATAAAGAGTAAAAATAATATATATTTTTTTCTTTGATCTGAATAATAAAATTTTTTTCTTTATAGATCATCAATTGATGAAACAACAGCAGGTATTCGACGTGATCGTCCAAGTCGTGCTAGAACACGTGATGAAATTTATGGAATTTATTGTACATTTGGTGAAAAAAAACATCTCGGTGAAGATTTCTTATCTAAAATACTAAATATTCTACGAGAATCAACTGAAGGTTTACTTTCTCATTCTGAAGTAAATTAAACTGCAAAAAAAGAATATTAATATTATCAATACATTTCTAATTTTTCTTTTTTCTTTTTAAATCAGATATTTTATAGAGAAAAAGGTTCACGTCCTGTAACACGTCCTCAAGCGTTAGGTGAAAAATTCGATGAATTTGCTCAAATGATGATTGAAAAATTAAAAAATTATGAAGGACAATGCCGTACTTATCATGAACATTCTATTAATGGTTTGAAACATCTTCTTTTGTTTCTTATCAGGGCTGCCAAACCTCCTGGTTGTTAGACTTTTCTCCTAGTTTCTACATTTTCTTCTTATCTTGACTTTTAGTGACAGTTTGAATCACCAAAATAAGATGAAAAAAAAAGAGAAGAGAAGAAGACAAGTATCTCACTATTTGATGAACACAGAAAGCAATAAGAAAATATATTAATTTGGTTGATATTTATAAAACTATAGTTATCAATTAATACTCTCCAATAAATTCTATTCCAAGAACTTGTGTCTCTTAGATAAAAAGAACGAAGATCTTACATATGTGTCAGAATGTTTTCATTGAAAGAAGATGAGGTCTATGTAGTGTCAAATTCATTAAAACAAAACGTTGTGCCACAACTCTAAAAAATTCTGATTCTAGTTTCCTAAAAAATAATTCAAAATCTACAGTTCCTTCATCATCTGTGGCAATAAATAAACAATACTTATTAAAATTTAAAAAATGGTTATCTAATCCAAAGTATTATTCATTTGTAAAATAGGGTAAAAAATACAACAAAAGCCTTGTATAATCTTATGAAAACGAAAGGACATCAATTGCTTAAAATCAACTGAATCAAAACAAATGTAATATTTCCTGTACGAATTTTACTAAAGTGTTCCTCGTATGTTATTTATATTTGTACCAAAAACAATAAATTTGGTATTCAATTCAGTCTTATTAGAACTTAGTTGTTTATATACTGCTGAAGAAACTCTAGTATTTCACAGTGTTAAGTATTTTCATAGCTATTTATCATAATCGTGCATCACTAACTCGGCAAAAAATATTTTTCAGATTCTATTATACCAAAAAATTCTACATGTAGTAAAACTCAAGTAGAGTTTTCTGTGCTTTTATAGAATGTGTTACTTATTTAATGTTTAGGCTCATGCGTAATTTCAATAAAAACCTCCTGGATTTCCTCCTGATTTTAAGTGAGAATCTCCTGATTTTTTTAAATTTGAATTTGGCAGTCCTGTTTCTTATCTTAAAAAAAAAGAAAAATTCTTTTCACTTTTATTTTTGTCAATAGAATTTCGGGATATACTTGAATTATTTGAACGTACATCCTCTTCAATGGTTAAAATTGAATTCAATGAACAAATATTTGAAAATGAAAAAATTCTTTTTCATATTCAACAACAATTTCATATGTTACTTAATAAAAAGCTCAATGAATTTAATGATGAAAAACAGAAGAATTTTGAATTACTTCGTCCAACATTTGGAAATCCAGCAAAAAAAAATCATTTACAAATAATTAATAATCAAGAAACTTTACGTCAAGATAATCTATTAAAAATGATTAATCATCTTCGAACAAATACAATTGTAATAATTAAATTGAAAAAAAAAGACGAAATTCTTAATTTCTTTTCTTTTTTTTGTTAGGAAAATATACAAACAAATGCACAGACAGCAACTGATTCATTTGCAACAAAGGCTGAACATTTATTAATACTTTTTGATGAAATATTAACCGCTGATGAAATAACACGAACAAGTATTTTTTTTTTAAATGTTTATTTATTTATTAAAATATTTTATATTTTTAGAATTACCCATAGTCAAACAATCTCTTTCTGAATTAATAAAACGTCAACAAACAGGTAGACCTTTAGAAGATTCCGAACCAACTCCATTAATTGAACGTAAACAAGGTCATTGGCCAGGTAAATTAAATTCTATATTTTTTTTTCATTTTTATAAAATAAAAAAATATTTCTTAAGGTTTACCATTACTTGATGATCAAATGAATCAACGACGTGAATCTATAACATCAAAAAAACGTTCACCAAGTGTTAATCAACGACAAAAAACATCAGCAT
>JAJEKB010001374.1:0-21475 GCA_022393335.1 Macrotrachela quadricornifera | reverse complement strand
AACTGAATCATCATTGTGCAAATAAAAACATTAAAATTTATGATATTTTTTTTTCTTTCTTTCTCTTATTTTTCGATGCACTCATGTACATCATCATCGACCAAAAACGAACAAACATACACACGCATACACACATAAAGATGAGAATGATAGATAGAGAAAGAAATAAAGAAGATACACATAATGTGAGATCATCATCATTTAACATATATAAACAATCAGCAAAAGAAAAAAAAATGAAGCGAATAATTATATTTTAGCTAATTGTTGAAAAAGATTTGACGGTAGAATCGATTCGATTTTATCCGTTAAATATTGTATAGGTACACTAAACCATGTAAGAAAAAGTCGAGCTATATAAGCAGCTATTTCAGGATATTGATGAGTAAGTAAAGCAAGCATAGCTGTGCCTGAGCACAAACCAGCTGTAAATAAAATAAAAAATGGTAATTCTTTTTTCGGAAATACAGATACATCATGAAATCCTAAAAATAAAAATACAAAAAAAGAATTTTACATTTTATTTCTTTTATGCTTAAATTAATTTATATATTTCTTACCAGGCAATAATTCTCTATCGGCTGCTTCCGTACACTAAATAAAAAGAAAAATTTCATGTACATTTTTAAGGAAAAGAGTTTTTATGTTATTTTTTTTTACGGTTGGATACGGATGAAAAAGATGCCCTTTTTCTAATGGATATGGAATCATACGAAATGTTCCTTCCCATGTACAATGTAATAAATTAAGTGCACCTTCAACACGTCGCCAATGTGGTAAATGAAAAAAAGCATAAGCTATTGCTTCCGAATCACCTCGTTTAAGAATATGTTCAGGTGGTAATATTAAACTTTTCATTTCTAATAAATACTATTAAAAATAAAAAATAAAAAAAATAATGATTTAAAAAGAATATTAATTCAAATATAAATTTACTTTAGGTACATGTGGATTAAATTCTACCGCTCGATGAATAGCTTCCACTGCTGACATTTCTGCCGCAGTTAAACCTCGTTTACTGGCTACATCCGGCGAAAATCTAATTAAAAAAAAGCCAGTGTCTTAATAGTTTTTTAATAAACATTTAAACAAGAAAAAGAATTTCTTAGTAAATGTTATAAAAAAATATTGTTATGCTATTTTATTTTAAATAGCAAATTTAATCTCCCTCTATAACAAACCTACGTGGTAGCAACTGCTCGAGCTTTGAGCAAAGCAGCTGTATAACAAATTGTGGCTGATTTAGGTAAACTAATATCTAAAATAGAACAAAAAAATAAATAAAGTTTCCATTTTAAAAAAAACATATTCTAAAATTTTTACCATCATATTTGGCAAGTACGCCCTGTACATCTGGATAATTTTGAAGTGCAAGTAAAACTTCAATAAGATTTTCATGTATATTAAAAACAGACATCATTGGAAATTCTTTCACAAGATCACGAAATATTTTTGTTGCTTCACGTAATTTACCCAATTTTCTCGCACACATCCCTAAACGTCGTTTGACATAAATTAATATATTTGTATTGCGTTCTTTAAATATAAAAATATAAAAATAAATATAAATATTTTTATAATTAATTTTTTCTTACTATGTACAATATCTTGATTGTGACCTTGTTCAAGTAATTGCTGTGATTTTCTATATGCATTTTCAGCACATTTTAATGCTTGTTTTAATAAACGTTCAACTTCAATTATTGTTGTTGCTTCTTCTTCAGCTAGAAGAATTAATGCTGGTGTAAATCTAATATTAGTATAAGAAAAAAAAAAAGAGCAATTATGAGTAAAAAAATGATTCATATTTTTTACTCAGAATTTTTTTCTAATGCATCACGAGCAAGTTGAATACGTATTGATGGTGTTCGTTCACGCCATGCTCGTTGCATCACTAATAAGATATTAAAAAACAGATTCATATTAATTTCTTTGGTAAATGTATATCTTACTTTCATATTCAGGTTTTCCTTCATCAAGATCACATGAAAAAAATGTTTGATGTTCTTGAGCAGATAAATTCATATCATGAAATGTTAATGGTTCTTTTCCATTATATTGTATTAAACGTTGATATTCTGCACCACGAAATAATGCACATGGATTTTTCCATACTTTACATTCATTTGTACCAGTCACCGGTATTGTTGAATCCATTCCATTTGATGAAGGACAATTATTTAGATTATTACTCCCACTATTTAATCCATTTGTTGATGATGATGATGATGGTAAAGTTATCGATGACATTTCATTATTTGGTAATGATGAATTATTTGGTTCATTTCCATTTAAAATAGGCGTTAAATGATTTATAGAAACTTGTTCAATAAATGATGTACCATATCGTTTAAAATACCACCATTCAAATATCTATGAAAGAAAATTAAAAAAAAAAACAAAATATTTTTTTCTTTGTTTTTCTTTTTTTTTACCAAGATAAGACCGGAGATTAATGATGATGTACCAGTTAATGCAACGTAAAATTTTGGTGTAAGAGTATTGAAGAACATAGTTGCTAAAAAAGAAAGAAAACAAGATAAGAATTTATGTTTTTTTTTAAATTGATTAAAATCTAAATATTATATACGCCTTAGACCAAGCAAAAAGAACTGACATGACAACAAAAAAAAAATTTATGAAAAAACTTACAAAAGATGACGTTTAACATGTTTGGTGTAAATAATCATACAACAGTGGAAAGCCACCACGAGAGAATGAAAAGGAGGAGAAGAAAGATGCGTCTATGTGCGTGTAGTAAAATATTATAGATACATAAGAGAGTGTAGAGCAGTAGTAGTAGTAACAGCAACGCAGATATATATATATCTAGAAAAAGATAGACAGAACGAGAGTGAGACGAGAACAAGACGCATATTCCTTTTTCCTTTTCCTTCCATGTCTCAATGGATAGAAAAACAGGCGATAAAGAAAAGAGAATAAAGATTCATTTCTTTTCTTATTCTGTTTTAGACCTCGGTTTTTTTTCCCTAGGTCTCGTTTTGTTCTTCTATCTTCATTCCATCAAGACGAGTTCATTGTAAAAGTAAAAAAAAGTATATATAGACATTCCAACTGTTCAATAATAAGAACGTATTGTATGTCATCGACAATAGGACAAGAAATTGTCACATTATCAATGCTAGAAAGTATCAAAAAGAAAAAAAAACAATAAAGAATTATTATCATTGATTTACTATTAAACTAAAAAAATAAATAAATTTAATATTTGAATTTTACCAGTATTAAAACTGTTTATTATATTAAATGGACCACGAATAGATGCATAGAGAATAAATATAAGAAGAATAAAAGATATAGCCCATAAATAAGTACAAATATATGTTACAATTGAACGAATTTTATCCAAAATATTTGAGCTACCTAATTAAATACATATAAATATATATATATAAATTGCTTGGAAAAGTATATGAATTTACTTGTTTCATCATCATCTTCATTATCATCTTCGACTAAATTTTGATGATTAAACATGATATACTGACGAAATGAACTTATTGTAAAGGCAATAACAGCAAGAAACATTAAAATTTAATCTAGAAAAAGAAAATGATAAATCTTACTTTTATGTTATTCTAAATTAATGAATAAATATGATATTGATTGTTTAAAAATGTTTATCGATTAAAAAGTTCAAATTAACAAAAAAGAAAATGCTCGTAATTATAAATGAATAATATTCATGTATTTGGCATTGGTATCTTAGTAGAACGAATTTGTTTAGAAGCCTATGAAAAAAAAATATACATTTTTATGTTTATTTGAAATATTTTAACCTCTCTTTCATCTGATTTAATTAATCCTCGTACAACAAGTATCTGATAAACAGGTTTTTGAAATGATTGTAATGTTCGTCGAAATAAATGTGCTGTTCCATTAGGATTATTTAAGAATTTTTCAATATTAAATTTTGATGTACTTGGATCAAATATTAAAAGACGAAGTTGATTATTACGTAGTTGTTCATATCCAACGATTGTTCGACTATGACCTAATAGAAAAATAAAATTTTCAATTATGTTAAAATTATTAAATTAAATAATATTAATTGATTGTAATTTAGTTCGATTCGAAAGCATAAAAATAATTTGTTTAGATAATTTGTAATGTACTCAATCATACCATTAATTAATAATGAGTGATTCATAACTCAGGTAAACTTGGGTACATCGAGTGCTATTAAATGCAGATACCCTCGATTGAATCTTGTCGAAAACTTAGCTATGAGATTTCGACCAAAAAAATCGACCAGGTCTAAGTTGAAATCTGACAATAAGATTGTTCGTCTTCAGAACAAAATTACATTTGTAGTATTTTTAAAAATTCTTTTATATTACCACCTTAAATGAAACACAGTTTTTATCAAAAACTAGCATTTGAAATTCTACAACAATGGTATACTCTATATAATGAGAATATAGTTTTCTTTATTTTTTTTTCTGGATCAAACTTAATGTTCGTACAGTAAAAATCAAGTACAGAGTGTAAAACTTATTTCTTTTTGACAGCTATTTTGGTTCATCTACTGATATAGTCCTTAATGTTATTTACTTTCAGTATATAAATCTCATTGAATTCGTTTCATAACCTACAAACTAACGGATTTAAATCAAATAAAGTCAATGATCAATGATTTTTTAGTATGAATGTATGAAAATGGAATACACAGTCATTTTAATAAAATTAATACATGTAAATTATAACAATATTCATCTAACATTCAATTTATCTGAGAAGGTCACTAATAATTAACTTTTTAGTTTTCTTTTATGATATATAGTTAAGACCTTCGTGTAGTATTAATTCATATTCATTTCTTCTTAAACAGGAGTTATTTTACCTTTGAAATATTTTTTTTCATTTAAACTGCACAAAAACAATCGAGGTAATAAAATAAATTGATAGAGTCAGCCCTGTTGGTCAGTTTTATCCACAAATTAACTGTTTACTTGTTAATCATTTCTCTTAAATCAAAATAAACTTTATCTGATATCACATCATTTTTATATTTATTTTTTTTTTTTTTTACAATTGTTTGCATGTCTCTATGCGTCATCTTTTTTGAAATATATATCTAGAACAATCTTTGAGTTGTACGATAAATGATCTTATAGAAATTTTCGAGCGCCATCTTTCGATAGAAGAAAAGAAAAAAATATTCTCAATTAAACGAAAAATACAGAAGAAATTTCAATAATATTGACAATATATTTTTTTTCTAGGTCACCACTGTTTAATAAAACTTGACATAAGAATTTCTTTAATTTACTTTTTCTTTTCAAAGTTTTATAAAACAATTATTATTTTATGAAAAGAATAATCTTTAAAGTATTAAAATAAAATATACCTTCATGTTGTAAATAAAGTGGATGAATTATATTATTTCTATTTTCTTGTTCTTGTTGAAAATAATTTCTAATCCATTTAAATAAATATTCATAAGCAAGAGATTTATTAGTTGTTTTTGGTTGATGAAAATCAAATAATTCCGTTCTAAATTAAATAAATTATAATATAAATAAACGAAAAATAATATTTTACTTGATATTTAAATTTGCTAAACATGCCATAACTTCTGTTGGTCCAATCCATTTTGTTGAATTAACTAAACGTCCATTTAATTGTTCTCGACCCTGACTATCAAATCCATTTGTCCAAGCTTTTTCAATTAATTTTTGTAAATAACTCACAGATGGTATATCATGATTTGGTACATCATAACCAAATAGATGCGATGAATATTGTGGATCATGACGAAGAGATGAAAGTAACATTTGAAAATTTTTATAACCACATGCCCAACCTTGATCAAGCCATGTTGAACTCATATGATCACAACCTGGTTTACATAAACGACGATCAAGAATATTAGTCATACGTAAATTTGAAAGAAGTGGAATTATTCCTAATTAAAATAAAAAGATATTTTATAAGAAAATACAAAAATAAAAAGTAATATTATATTTTAAAATATTTACCAGGTGATCTTGATTCCATTCTTTCTATTGGTTGTGCAATCATTTCATCTAATTTATTTTTATATTCTTCATATTTTTTTTTCTGTAATAAATTTTTTTTTATAGATTTTATCTAAATTCCATCGAGCTCGTTCACTAAATGTTCTGGTACTTCCACCATATTGATTCTACAAAATAAAAAGAAAGAAAAATATTTATTTTTAAATTCTTAATTAATTAACCTGAAATTCTTCAAATGATTGAGCATTTTCTTCTTCTTGTAACATACGAGCTATTTGAGCATCTTCATCTTCTTGTAATTGTTCATCTGATATTATTGGTTCGTCTTGTTGATATTCTGCATATTGAATTTTCATTCGTTCGCGTCTTTCTAATTCTTGGGCATATAAATTATCTGTCGTCGTTGTTGTTGTTGTTGTTGTTGCATGTACAGAATTATGATCATGATCTTCATTAACATGTATTTGAAGAACATAAGGATCAGAAAATATTTTATCACATATTGGACAAAAAAGATTTGTTTTTGTATTAAAACATGGTTCATATTCATGATGAAGTGAAAGAAGAGTGGAATCGTCAAATTTTCGATGACATAATGTACATTCTACCGATTCCATATCTACAATAATAAAGAAAAAATAAATATTTATTATTATTAAAATAAATTAAAAATAAGTTATGACAGCGGGAAGATAGTATTTTTAAAGTATTAACAAAAGAACTATTTCATTCTGAAGAAGATAATATCAAAGATAAATATAAAAAAATAGAAGTTGTATTATTGTATCATTTTTTTGAAAAATAATATGAAATATTTTATTTAAATAATAACTTTTAACAAAAACAGACATATATAATTATTCCTTTAAATATTATTATCTAGTTGACCCACTATTAATATTCAACAAGAAGTTATTTAATCAAATTTTTTATAAAAAAAAAACAATTAACTTATTGATTCTATAATTCAAAATAAAAAGCAATATAACTGTTAAGCTCTATACAAATCTAAATATATAAATTATGAAGAAAAAGCTTCACACATTTTCCACTGAGTAATGCATACAATGTATCAACTCACAATTTCAATATTATTGGCTGAAAATAATAAATATTTTCTTCTTATTATCATGCTATACAAATTACATCGTTATAAAATCATCTGATTGTAGTTCGAAGTTAACTCGTCGTTATGTATTAATCTAAATCAATAGAAAAAAAAAACTAAAAGAATAACAAAAAAAACAGAAAACGACTAAATTCGATAGTCCCTGTAGTAGTATTTTTTCTTTCGTTTTAACAACAACAACAAGAGCCAAATAAAAAACAGATGGCCACAGTAATACAGTTATAACAATAAAGTTAATTTTCAGTCAAACAAAACACACAAACACACACGTGTGTCAGTAAGCTGAAATAACAAATAAACAAACAAAAAAAAAGGAAAAAAAAACCATAGAAAACAACTGAAAGTAGACGAAGAAAAAAAAAGAAAGAAGAAAAACAATATCAGTTTTCTTGTTTTTAATTAAAACCGTTTTGCTGTAGCTACTGCTCATTGATATGTTGAGTTGTTTTGTAATCATCGTAAAAAAACAAATGAACCTACACACACATACACACGTACATAAACACACATACATTCACTGTGGAAGTAATCGAGGAAGAAGAAATGTTGTCGTGGTTGTTGTACCTGGTTCTTGTTTAATATAACAAAATTGTGGTTGATGATGTTGTTGTTGTTGTTGTAAAGCAGCAAATGTAAGTAATTCAATTGTTGTTGTTGTTGTCGTTGTATTATTTGATGTTGTTGAATGTAATGGTGCTGTTGTATTACAACCAAGAATTTTTAATGTTGTTGAGCAACTATTTTCATATTCATCCATAGCTGCTGTCATTGTACATGATGAAGATAATGATGGACTTGAATAACAATATATTGGAAAATCATCATCAGTATTTGTTGGTTCACGTTTTATTAACTGTTCTATTAATGCATCTTTAAAAAGATTTAAAATATTTTTTATTTTTAATTCTCTAAATTAATAGGTTTTTTTTTACCATTTAATGTTGCTTGTCGAAGAACATTACAAGCAACAATTTGTGCAGCTGCTTGTAAACCAGTAGCTGTTATTTGTTGTTGATGTAATGGTGGAGGTGGTGGTGGACAATTCTTATTTCCTGTTGTTGTTGTTTCAAAACATAATGTTGTTGTTGGTTGTTGTTTAGTTATAGGTTCTTTTGATATAAATGCACCATTACGAAATAAAATAACTTCACGTGGTGTTGATTTAACACGACGACGAGTTGATGAACGTGTTGATGTTGTTGATGATGATGATGATTTTAATAAATCTGTATCATTTGAACATGAACCTGTTGAACTTAATCCTAATGTTGTTGTTTTAGAATCGATTCGTGTTGCATCTTCTGCTATTATAACGACACTTGCTTTTGGTTCTAAAAAAAAAACATATTCAATTAATAATTCTTTAAAATTCTCAATGTGTATTAAATAAACAATTGAATATCTAGTCTAATATATAATTAATAATCATGATTATTTATGAAAATTAATTCTCTGAAGTTTTATTATTAAATCTCAAGTGACTATTGTTATCTAAAAAACAATATAAAATGTTTATATGTAAATATTTTCTTTGTATCTATTTTTAATTTATATTATATTCTATCTCGAGATATTATAGAATCTTATTTTAAGTATAAGAAAAATTCATATTAAATTTCGAAATTACAATAAAAACTTCCAATCTAATGTCAACAATGAATCATTAGGAAAATTACGCAATCATATTTAAATATTATTTTTGAGAATAAAATACTAATTTAATATATAAAATACAATTGATTATGAATAATGAAGAGAATTCATTGATGTTAATGAGATTTTGATTAGGTATTTAGTCAATATATAACTATTTTTATGTATAGAATTCTTACCTACTGCTGTAGAATTCAATCGTCGTTTAGCAGCTGCATTACTTCTTGATGTTCTAAAGATAAGAAATGTGAAACAAGGCAATAACTTATATCAACTAAAAAAAAAATTTTAACTTACGCTCGAGATGAAACTCGACCACCTCGTTTAAATTTTTTTCCTTTTAATACACGTGCTGGTACAATAGGTACCGATGGTTGTATTGGTACAGATGATATAGATGAAGATGTTGTTGCTTAAAAATTTCAATAAAAAGAAAATTATTTTTAAATAATTAAAAAAAAAGATCATTTTTTACTTGTATAAGTATGTCCAATTGTTTTACTTGTTGTATTATTAGTTGTAACAATTGGATGAAATTGTAATTCATTTCCACTAACATATAATGTTGTTGGTAATTCAGCTGGTTCAATTTTTGGTTGATGTATTAAACGAACAGTTGTTGTTGTTGGTAATTGTTGTTCAGATGTATGTTGATGAAAAAAATCAATAAATTCATTTTCACGTTGTATTTGTTGTTGTTGTGAAAAATTATTTGAAAGAAATTTTTCATCAATAATAAATGAACAATTATTATTTAATGATAGAAGTTTTCTTGTTTCATCATCTTGTTGATTTTCTTGTTTTATTTCAATATCATCATTTGAAAATTGTGGAGATAAAAAATCATGTTCAAATAATTGATCAAGTAATAATGGTTTCATCCAATCATCATTATCATCATCATCTGTTGTTGTTGTTGTTCCTGTTGTTGGATTTAATACATCCAAAAAATCATCATTTAAATGTAGTAATGGAGAAAATGAATCAAATAGTGATACTGGTGGAGAAACAGATAAGGAACCAAATAAATTCGGATTATGTGAATGAGCAAAATCGATTTCCATGATTAATCACCGGGGGAGAAAGAGAATCAAAAAAAGAAAAACAAAAAAAAATTAATAAAAATCTTTGTACTATTACCAATTAAAAAAGTGCACTTATAAACGAACGTAGTCTATCATAGGTCGATAATACAAGATAGTTACTGATATGACCCTATATATATATATATATATATACGCGAATAGACATACACATGCGTACGTTAATAAAGGACAGAAAGAACGAACATTCTTACAGAAAGAACGATGAATTACAACCAGTTTGACGTTGCCATTATATAGGATTATATGACCTCTAGAAAAAAACATTGAAATAAATCAAAAGTATATAAATGATTAAAGTATATAGAGAGTGTTGCTAAGTAACGAAAAATTTAAAAATTTTTATAATGGTGAAATTTAAAAAAAAAAATGAAAATTAAATTAAATTAAAATAAAATGATTAATTCATCTGCGACAGCTGCGGTTCGAATTTTACCCAATGATAAAGTTTATAGACAATTATTTGATGCACAAGTATTAATATATATAATATTTAAAAAAAAAACAAATTCAAATTTTCTTATTATTATATTTTAATTAGGTACAATTAAGCGATGCTTATAGTCGAGTACGAAATAATCAATTATCACAATCTGTTAATATCACTTCACGTACAAATTCTATACCACTTGTACGAAATATTCGACCACATGGTATGTTTATTATATAATATAAAACATTAGAATAAATAATTAATGAACAAATTAAAATAAAATCAAATTTAGATTTTATTAGAATAAAACAAACAATAAAAGAATTAAACAGATAATTTAAGATTATCATATGATGACATAGTTTATAATAATTATTTCCAGATATAATATATTTAAGATGCCTTATAAGTAATCTTTAAAATGCATCATTCTTTCATTCAATCAAAGCATATTCTTTGAAATAAACAATGTCTATGACCTTGTATACTATCAAACATGTTTTTATCAATCGCATTTAATCATAAGAATACATTCCAAAACTAGTTGAAGTTTGTTCAATAAGAAATATCTAAAGTGTAAAAGATATTGACTTCAAATTTTATTGATATTTATTGTCTAGTAGATACAATAATCTATCAAAGTTCCAAACAATATGCTTTTGTTCAATGTGAAAATGATAGATTTTAAAATTACTTTAGAATTTCAAGCATGCCCTTTATAATTACATTTATATTTTTAGAAATACAAAAACGAAAATGGATGGCAAGTATGCCATTTAGTAATGATCCTAATATCAATCCAATAACAATTTTGTATGATTTTTAAAAATATATTCACAGAATGCACTATAATAAACACTCTCAATATAATAAGAAATATCTTTATTTTAGTTCAATCAAATGAACTAATAGTTTAATTTATAATAGAAATTTATTTCATTTCGATTAAACATAATTGTTCATTTGACTAAAGAAATTTTATCTGTTGATAAATAATAAAAATACATATGAAGTATTCTTTAGATATTTCTTTTAGTTGTTATTTAAGACAATAGCAAGAAGAGATCAAAAACAAAACTTTGCAAATGCTAATAGATGAAATTTTTAGAACTAGTTTGTATAAATGTTGAAATTCATGTTCAATAATTGAAATAAATAATTAAAATCCTTTCGACATTGAATCAACAATTTCATATTTGAAAATTCAAAATATTTTAACTATTGATTTTTAAATAAATTAGTTCTAAAAATTTATTCTATTTATATTAACATTATATCATTCATAAAGTTTATTTTGATATTTTTCTGTTATTTTCACATTTATATTTTATTGCTTACGAACAAATAAAATTTCTTTAGTCACATTAAAAAATATACTTAATAAAATTATCTGTTTATATTATCCATATGAAACAGAAATGTCCATGACGGCTACTAATGTACCACTGTCGCAATGATATTCAAAAAATTCACTGCTTCAATTTCATTGTTCTGATTATATTGAACACAAATTATTATTTCAATTCACATTGAATTCTAGAGTAATATCTTCTATAACCTGTCTGTTATAGGCATGCCATCATGGACATCTTTGATAGAACATCATTTAATTGAACTAAAACGACGATATTTTAATGAATTCTTTATCCTAATATTATTTCTATTCTATTCTATATTTTTTTGTATTGAATAATTTAGATTTCATGAAGAACGTAAACGACGACAAAATGAACAGCAACAAGCCTTAGATGAATTAAAACGTGAAGTTTTTAATTTACCTGATAATATTGAATATAGTTTGTATATACATTTTATAATTTAATTTAAATTAAAATTTTTTTGTTTTTAATAGTTGAAAATGAAAATAATGAAAATATTGTTGATGGTAATGAGAAAGGAAATGTAACTGAACGATTAGCATCTAAGCGACAAACAAAATTTAATCAATTATGGACAGAATTTTTAGATAAAATATCTGAAATCAATCAAGTATTGAAATAAAAAAGTTTATTTAAAAAGAAAAAAAAACTTTTTTTATTATAGAATTTATTATCTGAACTTGAAAAAATTACTCGACAATGTAATAAATATTATGAAGATGGTGATAAAGGTAATAGAAAATAAAAAAATATTTTCTTTTTATTTTATTAATACAAATTTTAATTATTTCATAGATATTAATGAATTATTTCAAAATGTAATTTATCAAAAAGATATAACATTACTAACAATAAAATCATTTGAATATACATTTGAACAACTTAATGATATTCTTCCATCACGTCTTTTACAAATTCAAGAACATTGTCAATCAATAGAAGAACTTGAATTAGAACGAATTCATAAAGTATTCTATTTTTTTTTATCATTAATTAAAATTTCATACTTATTTTCTTTTTTAATTAATAGATTCGTGATTTATTTAAATATTATTCTGAACGTCTTTATAAAACACATCATTTATCCGATAAGGATACAGCACATCAATTAGAAAAACAAGCAAATGTTAATATTAAACTAAAATAAATACAGGGCTGATCAATATTATAGGAATATCTATTTGAGTGAAATTGTTTTCTTGTTCTGGGTCACTGTCGATTTCCAAGAAAAGAAAAATCAATGTATTTACATGCATTCGAATACGTTCTAATCAAAAATAGAAGCAAATTCTCTCGATACTATTGTCAAAATGGAGCATGTACATATTTATTAAAATTTGTTGATTTTTGTCTGGCCAAGATTATTTTTGTCATCTGTGAATTAAAAGAATATTCCTTTTTCTGGGAAGTCACAAAGCCAGATAGAAAAGCTTCATCTAAACATTTTTTTTAAAAGCCTAGAAATATCATTCTAGCTAAGTTTTTTTTGCAGTAATATTTGACATTTAAAATGGATCATGGTCTGACTCAATGGTTTAAATCCATCCTGTGTTTGTTTTGCGTTCAAATAAGTGTCATCTCTTGTAAAAAAAACTTATGGTATTAATGTGCCTGAAAGTTGTGGACAATGTACGCGTTAACGAAAGTAAAATATGTGTCGAAGAATGTTTGCTCCTATGGCTAATTTCAAAATGCACAGAAAGGTAATTTTTTGGGTTTGGAAATATAGACACTATATTATGATACTGTATGTTTCTCAGAAACGAAACATTGCATAGAACTCGCAAATGTCTCATTTTGTTACAAATAGTGTTCTCTATTGCAAATACCATTGCAAAAAGTCTCAACTAGAACGACATTTTCATGCCAGTTTGGCTTGATCACTAACATCTGTTTTTTTTTAATTTAAATACAGTTGATACTTTAAAGCTTTTTTATAGAAACATATACGTGAAGCTTTCATATCTGGCTTTATGACTTTCGAGAAAAAGGAATATTTTTTAATTCGCAGATAACAAAAATATAATAGTGGTTCTATAATCTTGGCCAGACAAAAAGCAACGAATTCTAATAAATGTGTTTTTTCTAGCTTGACAATTACATCGAAGGAATCTGCTTCTATATTTGATTAGGGCATATTCGAATGCAGATAATTACATCGACTTTTCTTTTCTCGAAAATCGAGAGTTACTCAGAGCATGAAAACAATTTCATTCAAACAGGTGGTTCTATAAAACTTTGGTTAGCGCTGTATACATATATATATAATACAAATATTTTATCTATTAAAAATAGGAATTAAATACACAAATACTTGATAATCGTCGAGTTTATGCGGAACTTGAAGCAAGATTATTAGCCGGTGAAACTGTTCGTGCACATCGATATCAAAATGAACTTATTAATTATGAAAATAAATGGAGAGATGCAATGTGGATTACATACAAACAAATTTGGCTGTAAGTCAAGAATTATTGATTAATTTTAATTTGTTTTTTTTTTTGTTATTTTTAGTTCAAAATTGACTCAATGTAAAGCAAAATTTGAATCGATAATTTTAACAAAATGTGAACCAATTGGTTTGAATATAAAAGAACAAAAAAATTTATTTATTGCACATATAAATACATTAAAGTTATTGAATAATTATTAGTTTTTATGATTTATTTTTCGAATTCTTTTTTTTTTATAGTTCATTTATTCCACCTATATCAACACGTGAAAATACACAAAAATGGTATAAACAAGGATGTGATATTGTTAATATTATAGTTAATAAACGAAAAGAACTTGTTCATGAAATAAATGAAATTATTCATAATGAAATAGATTTATTAAAAAAAGAATCAGAAAATATTCGAGTAAAGTTATAAATGATTAAAGAAAATTTAAAAATTATTTATTTTATTTAATAATAGGAAAAAGTTCTTCAGAATCAAATTTATAATAATGAACAAACAGAAATTGCATTCGAACGTGATATTAAACCATTGTTTGAAGAACGAAAAAATTTTTTACAAGAATCAATTATTGATCGAATTGAAGTATGAAAAATTTTAACATAACATATTTCATAATGATGCGCATATCAAATTCAGATACATCAGCTCTAATACATCATCAAGTAGAGATTCGAGATATATTATCTCAATTTACTTCGAAAATAAAAGTTAAATTATTTATTTTTTGTTGAAATAAAAAATTTTCAAAACTTCTTTCTTGAGTATGCAAAGATTGCAAAAAAAATGCAGTTCTTTTTTTTCTGGAATAAAATACCGGTAAATTTATTACGATTTACTATTCTACAATGTATGTCCAGTAGTTTAATCAAAATTCTGATAGTAATCGATCCGAAGCAGATAAGAATTTTCAGAAAACATACTTAAACACGTAAAATGATGCATAAAATATGTGTGTTTCGCTCACAACCACGGTTCTAGACTGTGAACAAGAAAAACGACCATTTTTTACCCTTTTCGTACGTATATATGCATTTTCGAAATTTCTTGTATGTTTTGAGTTTTGGCTAGTCGGACTATGATCGATGATGGACTCGTGATGAAATGTAGTTGTATTGAGGATATTAAGCCTCCTGATCATGCTGCTACTTAAGTCTTTAGATACCTATCTATGGAACTGACTTCTGATTAAATAATCTATGAAAAATTTAGCTTATATATCTAATTGAATAATTTTAGATTGTTTATGAACAATTAACAAATGCAATGTATGATATTCTTAATCGTCTATTAGCATTTATTCAACCTGCTGCTGAACAATGGGATGAACATCAAAATCGACTTGAACATGTTGCTGTACAATTACTAGATATGATGCGTGAATGCCGACGACCACATGATATTCAAAATGAAGTATATTTTTTCTTTTAGTATATAACAATAAGGAAAAATATAAATATTTGATGTTTTCTTTATAGAAAAAATTAACAAAACTTGATTCAACTTTAGATGACATGCGAATTGCATCAAATGAAACAGCATTAACACGACTATTAACATCTGCTTATGAACAACTTGATAATATCAAAGCAAAGTAATTAAATATATATTAAATAAAAATTTTTTTATCATATCTTATTAAAGTTATGCACAATTTTATGATATGGAACATTCAATTGTTAATAAATATTCTGATATGATCACTGAAGAAGTTAATCGATATAAAAATGAAATACTTGATTATTTTCATGCTCGACAAGTGGATACAAAGCAAACTAATCATCATCATTCATCATATCAATACTATACAACATCTTTAGCAGGAATAACTTACGAACTTGAAGGTTATCTTAGTAATGAATCAAATCCTATAGAAAAAATTAATATTGATAATAAAGATGAAGAATTAAGAACATCACCAGCAATAACAAGTAGTACAGATATTCCTTTAAATAATGAATCAAATGAACAAGATCAACAACATATACCAACTTTTCTAACTGAAGAACTTACAATACATGCAGAAACACCAATAGATGAAATAATGCCTATACCGTTTTATGAAGCATTTCAAATATCATCTGATCTTGTAAATTCTCTTATATTTAGGTAAGTTTTATTTTGATTATTTTTTTTTTGAAAATTATTTTGTATGTTAGTTTATGTCGAGCATTCCTTGATTATTATGATCAATGGAAAGAAGAAACAAAACGACGAGCGGATGCAGTTATGTATTCAAAACATGAAGAATTAGATAAAGAAATGGATTTTCAAATGCATTTACATGAACCAAGACGTGTTCGGATTGAAACTGATATACATAATGTCAGAGCTGGTAAAATATAAATTACTATTCATTTTTTTTACTCTATATAAAAATTTTTACAGAAAATATTTTGAATTACTTTAAATTTTCTCTATAAAGAAAAAATTTTCGAAGAATAATAATTCATAGATAAAAGTCCAACAAGAAATTTAATGTGATCAAATACCAATATTATCACATTTAAAATAACGTTTTTGATATATGATGAACTTTTTCTTAGTGATTCATAAAAATACTTCTCATTAGAAAATGGATTTAATCGCTAAAATGAACATCATTATATTACGAGTCAATGAGAGACAGACAAACAAAGAAGTATAAACTAACTTATTAGACATCGAAAAAGAATTAGGATTTCCCTAGATGTATTATATTCAATCTGCAGATAAATAACTGTTAGTTGACAATTTCATCTATCAATAAGACAACGAAATATCACATGTATAACAAGCATCATTGATATGATATGAAAGCGATTTTATGCTTTTCATAAACAGTTATAAATAGTCATTAAATCATTCTAATCTCTATGTTCTGAATTGTCGTACATAGAATGATACTATCAATAATACTCAGTAGCATATAATTGAAAATTCTGAGATTTATTAATTCATTAAATTAAGAAAACAAACTAATCATATATCAATAAATGATCTTGTTCACAGTACTATCGAAAACATTACTTGCACATACAAATAATGATAATTTTATCTACATAAATCTATTCAGTATATTAATTTATAATAAATAAAATTTCTTTTTATTTATTAGCTGAAATTGTTATGCATGAGGAACGAATTGAACGTCATATACGTGGTGTTCAAGAAACATTAGAACAAACTGATGCTGATTATGGTCGAATGTTAAATGAATTTTCAAAATCAATAAATCGTTATAGAGATGATATATTTAATTTAGAACATGTGTTTATTAATGCAACAACAAGTGGTCGTCTTTCATCATTACAAGATCGGTTAAAAAAACAACGTGATACATTTATGGAACAGATTCGAATATCATTAAGAAATTTTCGAAAACGTTTTGATGGTGTTATGTTTTATTTACGACAAGCAAATATGAAATATCGAAAATCATTTAAGTAAAAGCTTTAAATTATTTATTTATAATATAGACATGATATATTTATATTATAGAACATTTTCTGAAGGTGGAAATTTTAGTCGTGAAGAAATTGAAGTATATCGAAAAAAACTTGAGAAAACTGTATTTCAAATAGATAAAGCTGAAACAGCTATATTACAAGAAATGGAAAAACTTGAAAAAAAACAATTAGAAGAAGCAACAAAAATAATGAATCAATTTCAAGAACGGTTAAAATAATACAATTATATTTATTATTATTATTTTTTTTCTTTTTGTTTATTTAGTTTTAAAAATCATATGACTGATTTACAATTTATTGAATTAGCAAATCGATGGATAAGTGAAGCACAAGTTAAAATAAAAAGTGAAGTTGCTATTAATAATCAACAAGCACATATGCTTAAAACACTTGTTATATTATATCAAACTAAAATTGATTCTATTCAAAATCCAAATTTAGATAAACCAGTACGCATTTTAATAAAATTAATAAATAGAAAAAAAAAGTCAATTTAAATATTTATCTATTTTTTTTTGTTTACTTTTAGACATCAACATTAAATGAAGTTCAAGAACTTTTTCATCAAATTGTTTTAATTACTTATGAACGAGCATTGTATTTAAAATGTCTTAATAATGAATTAATTATACCAGCTTCAATTATTAATAAACTTAAACATAAAGGATTAATTACTGAAGGTTATTTAATTAAATTTATAAATCAAAATATCATTAAAATAATTATTCTTTGTTTTAGAAGAATTAGTTAATGATCTTCAAATTACTGGAATAGATGAAGAAAATTCATCTCGTCGTCCATCAAAAACGAGTGGTGGTATTAATAGTAATATTGATGAAGTTAAATCAGTTAAATTTGCATCATCATCATCACCAACAACAGCATCATCTCGACATAAAACTGGTTCAACTGCATTAGTTGCTCTAACTGGTGGACAACCAGAAGATATAAATACAATTTCAACAATACAATCTCTTCTTCAGTATATTATTTAGAAATAAAAATAAAATATTGATAAAACTTTTTTCTTTTCTAATAGTAAAAGTGAACAATTAGAATCTGATGAAATTGTCGAACCAGGTGTACCTGTTGTTTTAGGTTTGTTTTTTAAATTTGTCAAACAATGGAAATTGATCTTTGTTTTTAAGCTAAAGATTATATTCTTATTTTAGTATGAGATCATTCGAAATGCACACGTCTAATGGAATAGGGAATCATTTGTTTTCTTTCTATTGAATATAAAAAAATCTGTATATCGATCGCTAAGAGAATCGATACTGAACATCATCGAGATAGAATGAAACCCTAATATTGATTACAATCTATGAAAAGAATAGTTTAGATTCGTATTCTAAATTATTACTTATTTTGAGTATAACCGTGCATATAATATGACTTATTTGACCTTGATCATTAAAACTAAAAATATAAAAAGATAAATCTTTTTAGAAGCGAATACACGTAGAATTCCTTCTGGTTCATCATTACAATCATCAAATACAAAAAAATTAAAACAACTTGATAAAAAACGAAGTTCCTCACATAAAGAGTAAAAATAATATATTTTTTTTCCTTTGATCTGAATAATAAAATTTTTTTCTTTATAGATCATCAATTGATGAAACAACAGCAGGTATTCGACGTGATCGTCCAAGTCGTGCTAGAACACGTGATGAAATCTATGGACTTTATTGTACATTTGGTGAAAAAAAACATCTCGGTGAAGATTTCTTATCTAAAATACTAAATATTCTACGAGAATCAACTGAAGGTTTACTTTCTCATTCTGAAGTAAATTAAACTGCAATAAAGAATATTAATATTATCAATATATTTCTAATTTTTCTTTTTTCTTTTTAAATCAGATATTTTATAGAGAAAAAGGTTCACGTCCTGTAACACGTCCTCAAGCATTAGGTGAAAAATTCGATGAATTTGCTCAAATGATGATTGAAAAATTAAAAAATTATGAAGGACAATGCCGTACTTATCATGAACATTCTATTAATGGTTTGAAACATCTTCTTTTGTTTCTTATCAGGGCTGCCAAACCTCCCGGTTGTTAGACTTTTCTCCTGGTTTCTACATTTTCTTCTTATCTTGACTTTTAGTGACAGTTTGAATCACCAAAATAAGATGAAAAAAAAGAGACGAGAAGAAGACAAGTATCTCACTATTTGATGAACACAGAAAGCAATAAGAAAATATATCAATTTGGTTGATATTTATAAAACTATAGTTATCAATTAATACTCGCCAATAAATTCTATTCCAAGAACTTGTGTCTCTTTGATAAAAAGAACAAAGATCTTAAATATCTGTCAGAATGTTTTCATTGAAAGAAGATGAGGTCTATGTAGTGTCAAATTCATTAAAACAAAACGTTGTGCCACAACTCTAAAAAATTCTGATTCTAGTTTCCTAAAAAATAATTCAAAATCTACAGCTCCTTCATCATCTGTGGCAATAAATAAACATTACTTATTAAAATTTAAAAAATGGTTGTCTAATCCAAAATATTATTCATTTGTAAAATAGGGTAAAAAATACAACAAAAGCCTTGTATAATCATATGAAAACGAAAGGACATCAATTGCTTAAAATCAGCGGAATCAAAACAAATGTCATATTTCCTGTACCAATTTTACTAAAAAGTGTTCCTCGTATGTTATTTATATTTGTAGCAAAAACAATAAATTTGGTATTCAATTCAGTCTTATTAGAACTTAATTGTTTATATACTGCTGAAGAAACTCTAGTATTTCACAGCGTTAAGTATTTTCATAGCTATTTATCATAATCGTGCATCACTAACTCGGCAAAAAATATTTTTCAGATTCTATTATACCAAAAAATTCTACATGTAGTAAAACTCAAGTAGAGTTTTCTGTGCTTTTATAGAATGTGTTACTTATTTAATGTTTAGGCTCATGCGTAATTTCATTAAAACCTCCTGGATTTCCTTCTGATCTTAAGTGAGAATCTCCTGGTTTTTTTTTAATTTGAATTTGGCAGTCCTGTTTCTTATCTTAAAAAAAAAGAAAATTTCTTTTCACCTTTGTTTTTGTCAATAGAATTTCGGGATATACTTGAATTATTTGAACGTACATCCACTTCAATGGTTAAAATTGAATTCAATGAGCAAATATTTGAAAATGAAAAAATTCTTTTTCATATTCAACAACAATTTCATATGTTACTTAATAAGAAGCTCAATGAATTTAATGATGAAAAACAAAAAAATTTTGAATTACTTCGTCCAACATTTGGAAATCCAGCAAAAAAGAATCATTTACAAATAATTAATAATCAAGAAACTTTACGTCAAGATAATCTATTAAAAATGATTAATCATCTTCGAACAAATACAACTGTAATAATTAAAATGAAAAAAAAAGACGAAATTCTTAATTTCTTTTTTTCTGTTAGGAAAATATACAAACAAATGCACAGACAGCAATTGATTCATTTGCAACAAAGGCTGAACATTTATTAATACTTTTTGATGAAATATTAACCGCTGATGAAATAACACGAACAAGTATTTTTTTTTTAAATGTTTATTTATTTATTAAAATATTTCATATTTTTAGAATTACCTATAGTCAAACAATCTCTTTCTGAATTAATAAAACGTCAACAAACAGGAAGACCTTTAGAAGATTCCGAACCAACTCCATTAATTGAACGTAAACAAGGTCATTGGCCAGGTAAATTAAATTCTATATTCTTTTTTTATTTTAATAAAATAAAAAAATATTTCTTAAGGTTTACCATTACTTGATGATCAAATGAATCAACGACGTGAATCTATAACATCAAAAAAAACGTTCACCAAGTGTTAATCAACGACAAAAAACATCAGCAT
>JAJEKB010001372.1:292711-356216 GCA_022393335.1 Macrotrachela quadricornifera | reverse complement strand
CGGTTCGTTTTCGGTTCGCAAACGATACCGTTTTGATAGACCTGGGATTGTAAACTTTTTTAATTAAGCTAGCTCGTATTAAATGTTTGTTATATCGTCTCGATGACATTCAACCTTCTTTTTTTCAACATATTGATAAATGATTGACTTATTCTGAAAGTATTCCAATGTAATTCTCTTATATTTTGAACTGTATGAAGTTCTAAATCAGCAACATGAATAATGTATTTTTCTATTGTTCTTTCTTAATGAAATCTGTTTAACGTTAATTTTTCTATGGTCTCGAAATTTTGAAACCTTGCTGCGCCGTTCTTGATATATTCTCTCATCCTTATAATATATTTCATAGTTTTAACAAACTGGAACCATTGTGAAATAATTGCCGTTGATCAACCAATTTGATTATGTTTTTTTTATTTCATAAAACGTATGCTGATGTTTAATCCTTATATATCGATTTTCATCAGACATTTCATCAAATGGATCATTGAATTCAAAACGTTCATAAGTATAAAGTTCACTAAAGTACCTGCCTTTGAATGACTTTAGAACTATTCAAATACGTATTATGTAGCTCGATGGTTATCTTAGAGTTTTTTAAGAAAAACTAAGTTTAAAACAAATATACAAGTTATTTCACAGTATTCAGTAAATTCATGCTTTGATCTAATGCAATAAACTTTTTCAAGTAATAGATGCAGTAAATAATAAGAGAGGATAATTTTTCAAAAGTATCTTAATTCCCTGTTACGTCTTAATATTAATCATAAATAGATAATCCATAGACCACCAAATGATGCACAAAGACATTTAAAATTTAAACACTTTACTTACAATTTATTTTGCAAATATAACACATAAATTTTTCATTCGTACTACTTATTTTTCATAAGATATCGAAACTATGATGATCTTAATATAGTCGATGAATATCTGAAAGATTTTTAAAATATAAGTTACTATCAAAATATTCATTTCATTATATATGTCATGAATATTAATTATTCTCATTTTCTGAAAGTTCTTTATTGAAACTGTAGATACAATAGACTTTCAATATCTTCATTCAGATACGTTAGAAGCATTCTATACTTTAAATGTATTAATTTGGTAGTAAGAATTTTGATTATTGATAAAAATTAACTTGACATTTAAATTAGTTTATATAACAAACAAATTGTAGCTCCAATTATCTGTACTCATTTAAAAATTTATTTCTTTTTATTAAACATATATAAAAACCACACAAATCATTCAATATCAACGTATCATAATTTGTTCGCCTTAGATTCTAGAAGAAGTCTACCGACTGGTTTCCAATATGATCTACTGTTCTTTCCACAATTATTAAGACCACAAGAAACGTACATATCTTCAGCTAAGGCACGATGTTCATCACATAAATCATCATCATTTAATGGTAATTTGTACATTGGTTCATAATATTGTCTTGATACAGCATGAACAACATCTCGTCCAGCACAATGTAATAAAATAAATTCATAAAATCGTTTTTGTTCTTCATAATCTGAATGATCATTCGGAGGTAAACCTATGTATTCTAATATTTTCCCATTAATACTAATCCATATAGGAAGTGTTGGATCTTTTCCATTACGTTTCAAAAGATCTTCTTTAGTAAAATAAATATTATCTGGTATATCATCAATAGTTTCATATGCAGTAAATGATTTTCGAGGAATAACTGGTTGATGACGTTTTAAACGATTAATATATGAAGAATGAACACCAAAATATTCACAACCTTTAACAATAATATCTAAATAACGTTCTGATGGTATACCTATAGGTCTTTCTTGTTGTCCAATTAAATTCATTTTATAAACATAAACACAATGACAACATTGTTGATAATCAATTATATTAATTATAATACGTCTGTACACATGTTCAGCTCGATCTAAACGAAGCATTTGTTCTAGTGGTAATAAATGTACAACTCCTTCAAATTCTTCTCCTTCACATGCTTCGATATCAGCCATTCCACAATGATCACGAAAGACTAATTGATAATTAGGACATCTAGCGGGATATGATACAAGTGGGGTAAGATCACGTAAATATAATGAAATTGGATTAATCATACTTCCTATTGCAAAATACCATACGTATATATGTTTATCATCATCAATAAATGGTGTTTCTGAATCGTTATAAGCAAGGATACTATTAAGTACACTCGCTTTAGGACGTTTAATTTTTGCACGAATAGCTTCACATGACTTTTTGAAATTAGCATCGCTTGAAAATGGATTTAAACGGCAGGATAATGATGATAATACGTTACTATTTGGCATAGCTGTTTTTCAACTTACTAACATTTAACTGATCTATTTATACAGTACACGACCTTCTTGTTTAAAAAAAAACACAGCTAAATCCAGGTAAGAATATAATACATAATAAAGAAAAAGTAATGTCCTTCATATACACAATTGATGATCGTACGTCATCCTTTTACTCATTGATAAACGTCATCAATGATAAAAAGATTGACGTAGAAAATACTAATTTTTGATTCTTTTCTATGAAAGAAAATATTATGTTCGTCTATTAATATAGAAACAAAAGTGGGCACCATGACTCACCAATAATGACTGTAAATTTAATACAAAACGAAATAAAATGCGCAATATCGCCTTAGATGCAACGCAATATGAAGAAATTGAAACACAAAGAATCAGAATACTGATTTAGATAGTAAAGATATGAATATGTACTTTTTGCTTCTTTGAGTATATCACGTCTTTATCAAGACATGTTGCGCTTAAAGATCAAAGTTCAAAAATGAATTTATTTAATAAGATAACTATAACATGCGCTACTTTTCATCAAGATAAATATTCAAAGTTATCAATAATTTTTTGAAAGATTGAATATTAATCTAAAAATTCGTTCTAAATTTCTGCAGAACATATTTGTCTAGAAATCTTCTGTAAACTGACATATTTCTATTTAGATTATGAACAAATCTATCGAAACCATTTATATAATTGTAATAATTTTTCTATATAAAATTTTAAAGATCTATGGAAACAGAAAATAGTAGAAAATGATGATGTATTAGGTATTTCAAATTGTAATGTGATAATTTTTGATGAGGAGATGAAGTGTGATAGAACATATTGGGAACAAATACAACTAATTTAAGACTAATACTATGTCTTTGAAAATTATAAATAATATTACTAACAATATCAGTTTTGAAAAATGAAATTCCAAAGATTACTGTCGAAAATCTATCAAACTGGTATAGCTTAATGGTTATGATAAAGTATTCTCAATGCTTTGATCCAAGTTCAATTTTCACCACAGTTTGTTTTTTGTTATAAATAGTCATTTAATTTTGCTATTTTTAAAAAAAAGCGTCGCAATATTACACCTTTTTTCATATTAAAGTCCATTCTCTTTCTATGACGAAAGAGAAGAAAAAGAAAATATTACAGGTCAATTAGTCATATAATAATTACTTTATTGGTTTGTATAACCGATATGATGAAAAACAAATAATTCACAGTTGCTATCGCTTTAACATAGGTTAATTTTCACTAGTATCTTGTGTAACAGAAAATATTGCAAAGCCTTTTATATGAATAGAAAAGGATTATTTAACGATATTCACAATACTTGCCTTATATACAGAAGTACTTTATAATGTTATTCATATAAAATATTTCTCATATTATTATTAACTGTGATCTTTTCTTTTCAAGTAAACAAGTATCATTTTCGAATATCTGAAAAAAATAGAAATATCGTAGAGTTTATTAAGTATTGTTAAGGAAGGACAAAAAAAAAATCAATAAAATCGCAACTTTAGAAAAAATTCTCAATCATCATCGTCAAAGAATGAAAAGATATAAAATCATCTCATTTATATGTATGAACAATTCGCAAAAAAATTAAAACATTTTCGATCGTTGTCACCCAAATGTGAAATTTCTCTAGTGTAGCTATACTTCCGATTATTACATTGATTGACACCTCTAGTTGTGTTACTGATTGTCACAAGAAAAAAATATTACAAATAAGAAATAGTAAATCATTATCTAATTTAATATAATAGATTTTATATTGTTCAATGATGAATAAAATGTAAGAACATCCCATCTGTCAATGAGAATTAATATAAGTTTTGTTCTACTTGTCTTGTACTCAATCATCTATTAGAAATTATATGCAACAGATTGAAATTTTTTCAACGACGATATAATTAGTTACTTTTCATTGTTGAATTGATCAAAGTATATGCGATACGACACAATGCCTTCTGATACTTGCTGTGAACAAGATATCATACTTGCACTTTTTTCTTTTCCTCATTAAGAATGATTGATCTTTTTCCATATTATTGTAAATAATTATTACGAATATATATCAATACAAACTATTCTCGTTATTTTTTTTATTTATATTTCTCTTTAAAAAAAAAGAAAACTCTCAATGATATGATTTAAATACATACTTTTTAATATTGACAAAACTGATCATCGAATAAGCATCTGCAACATTAGTGAAATAAGGATTAGCTAGGACGAGCAAGTGTTTTTTTTTTATAAAAAAAGAAATCAGAAATGCTGGCATGTCGGTTATATTAAATTTTTTTTCCTTCATACACTTTATGCACATCTGTCCAATTCAAGAATATTTTCAATTGTTATTGATCAAGTGTATAGTGAAGAGCAGAAAGGAAATTCAATTTTGGTTTTGTTTTGCATTCATTAAGATGCTGATGACATTGACCAAGTCGATGATTGATATACAAACATAAGAACAGACTGTGACTATGTGAAAATTGATGCCATAATTCTAATTTAAAAGTCAATTGTTTAGTTTTAACAAGTTGTTAGTCTGCTTGATATCAATTGGTTAAAACTCGTTTTTCTTTATATATGTATAAAAAAAAGTTCAACGAGAATGTTGGCATCCCTACGGTGTTTATATGTGTCGATATTATTCAACATTCTCACTTTTGAGTATACCTGTCATAACATGATCACATCAGAGATATATGACGGTAAATTTAATTTCGCTTATCTGATCGGTCAACAAATCGATTTCCTTAGTTTAACAAGGTGATTATTTAAATAAAATCTTTTTTTTTTCAAGGCAATATTTTTTTTATAAACATATAATATTTCCTTCTTCGAGATCAATAATCGGCAAGTCTGAATTCTGCAACAGTTGCAATTCCGGTGTATTTCTTTTCATGTTTGTTTGATGAGTGAATATGTTCATCATGGTATTTTTTTTTCTGATGTTGAGCACCAATGAATAAGTTGAACCAATAGAAGAAAAGAGAACAAAACGATATAGATCAAAAAATATCTTTAATGAGTAGAATTCTTCACTCATCACATATATATATATATATATATACATATATATCTTCTCTTTCGAACACGTATTCACAGTATTAGAATACAATATACAAGATACACTTCTTTGCAAACAGGTCGGTTCTCATTGTTCAATTTTCTTTTTCATCAGTATATTAATATGTGCTCGCACTCTTTCTATTGACTTAACTGTGAAGTGGATTCTTTACGTCTATGCCTCAAGAGTTGATCGGCGCAAGCTTTGAATGAATTGAAACTGCATAAAACATAAGTAGTACCCTTTCTAACTACCATGGGAATAAGTTTGTATCGAACAAAAACAATGATGTTATTTTTACATATACATATGATCCTTGAGTTGTTCACAAAAAAAGACAATGAAAGTATAGAAAAAAAAATTTGGGAATTTTTTTAATTCAAATACAATTTTATGGTCTTCCCTTCGGATTTTGGATTGAATAGGTTTCATTCAATTGAACTATTTCGTTATATTGATTGTCATCGATTATCGAACCTATTGACCAATTCAATTTTCGTTTTTCTCGCCACTCTTGCCCAACGGGCGTGAAGTGACCTTCCTCTCTTCTCTCTCTCTCTCCCTCTCTTTTTCTCTCTCTGTCTGCTCTCATTCCATTCATAATTTTTTTGTTTGTTCAAAAAAGCAACTTGAAGATTGAACCATGAACGAAAGACTGACTACTGTCTATATATCGGACAGATCGATGATTGAATACATCATGTGTAAAGTAAGAGAGTGAAAGTAATTGTCCTAGTATTGATAGCAATTTGTTACACGCAAATGAAAAAGAAATATTCAGTAGGTAAAATTAAATTCAAAAAGATTTGTACATATATATATATATATATATATGTTGTATGTATGTATGTAGATAATTTCAAATTGTTCTTATTTATTTTTCAGATTAATCATGTTACGTATATTCGTTTTTCTTACACTACTTCTTCGTATTTCCAGTCATGAAATAGTAAAATATACTATCGAAGAAAAGTTACCAATAAATACACTTATTGCTGATTTATCAAAAGAATTAAATATAAAATCAAATGGAATTTTTCAAATATATGAATTATTACCATTAAATATAAATTTATTTTCCATTGATAATCAAACCGGACATTTAATTAGTAAATCAATTCTTGATCGTGAACAATTATGTTTAAAACAGCAATGTTCATGTAATTCATGTGAAATTATTCTTCAACTTGTAATACAAATTAATGAAAAAATAATATACAAAATAATTGAAATTAAGATAGAAGATCGCAATGATCATTCACCAAATTTCGACAAACAATCAATGGTACATGTTATACATATCAAAGAAAATGTGCCTTTAGGCTATCGAATCGTTTTACCTAGTGCAAACGATCCGGACGAAGGTACGTTGTTGACCTTGTGCATATATAGTGTTCTATAAAAAGAAATATAGCCTAAAGGAAAAAAACAAGATAACTATACCGCCCATTAAACAAAAGAAACTATATAGTTTATTTGTTTTTATTTTTAGGAACCAATAGTGTTCAATCATATAGACTTGATGGACCTAATTCTGATGATTTTGATGTTGATTTTTCTTCATTTGATACTCCTTATTTAATTGTACGTTCATCACTTGATCATAAACGTAGATCATCTTATTCTTTAATATTAATTGCATCTGATCATGGTAAACAACCACGTTCAGATTCAATTCAACTTGATATTCATATTTTAAATATTAATAATTCAATACCAACATTTCTTCAATCTATTTATAATATCGATATACGTGAAGATGCTGTTATTGGAACAGCAGTATTAAAAATTGAAGCAATTAATGATAATAATGAAAAAATTTTCTATGAACTTTTAACTGAATCACCATTTATGATTGATCGTTTAACTGGACAAATTCGATTGAGTAGAACTTTAGATTATGAAAGAGAAAAATCTTATCGATTAACTGTTAAAGCATATGAAAATTCTATACCTACTTATGCTAGTATATTTATTCGTATTATTGATATTAATGATAATCCTGCTTCAATGAGAATTAAAGTTGAAGGTAAAAAAAACCAAAACAGATTTTTATTTTTTAATAAAAAGAATCTTTTTTTTATGTTATACAGGAAATACAACATTAAAACAAAAAAGAAATAATAAAAATGTACTTTTTATTCAAGAAAATACGCCAATCGGTAGAACAGTTGCACATGTTATTCTTAATGATCTTGATTCATTTGGTAAATTATTATTTTATTTATTAAAATCTCAGATTTTAACATATTTAGAAAACTTAACAATAGAAAAATAATATTTAATAATAAAATATCTTTTCATTCGCATCTCTTAAGACAATAACTAAATTTAACGTTTATATGTCTATGAAAATAGAGAACTCCTTTAAGTGATAACGTAAGATACTTAAGATTAAATAAGAAAAACAAAGCATTACATCATTGTACTGGTACATAACTCTCAATTCTATACCATACAAAACTGAATGATCACAATAGAACAATCAATCGCTTCTTCATTACTAATTATTGCTTTCTACAGATCGATTTACTACATATTATTTAATTAAACAAATAAGTTCTTTAGTAGTCTTCTACAAACTTAAGCGCTGTTAGAATATGAACCTATTTACAAAATTTTATTAAGTATATTTTTATTTTTTTTTAGCTAATGGAAATCCATATATTCAATTACGAACAACTGAACCTCCATTACCATTAATCTATAAATTAATTTATCAAAATAATTTTCAAAATACAAAATTATATTCTTTAATTATTAATGAAAATCTTGATCGAGAAACAAAATCAATGTATAATAATATTCAATTAATAGCACATGATTCTGGTACACCAACATTACATACACAATTATTTTTAACATTAAATTTAACAGATATAAATGATTGTATACCGAAAATTATGACAAATACAACAATTTATAATATTAATGAAAATAATCCAATTGGTTATGTTATTGATAAATTAAATGTATATGATTGTGATTTAGGAGAAAATGCTGAAATTGAATATTATATATTAAATAAAACAGATTTATTAATAATTAATTCTAAAACAGGAGAAATAAGTTTAAATCAATCAATTGATTTTGAATTATTAAATAAATTTCAAGAAAAAAATTTAACAACAATTGATTTAGAATATCATATTAAAGTTCAAGATCGTGGACAACCATCATTATCAAGTCAAATAAAAATCATACTTCGTATACATGATCTTAATGATCATTCACCTATATTTGATAAAAATCAATCATATATTTGGACATATACACAATCAAATCTTCAACCTGGTTCGATTCTTGGTCGAATATATGCTTATGATAATGATTCAGGTTTACATGGTCTTATACATTATTCTATTCATTCATTTAATCCATGTTTAACACTTAATATAACATCACTTGGTTATATTTATATTCCATTTGAATCATCTATAATAACATGTTCATTATTATCTTATACTTTTGAAATAACAGCAAGTGATTATGATCCAATAAATTCACATTCAACAACACAATTATTAACAATAAATATTCATTCAAATTTAACAATTAATAATATCTTACCAAAACTTTTACCATTATCTATTCAACGAACAATTGTTGATGTAAATACTCAAGGTAATATTGCATTTATTATTGATATAACAACATTGAATAATCATACGTATCAACCAATGATTTATTTAAATAATACAAATTTACTTTCATGTTGGAATATAAGTACAACTGGTGAAGTTCGTCTTATATCACATCCATTTGCTACATCATATATATTATCATTAAATGTAATTGATCATTATACAAATAAAAATTCATTAATTAAACTTCAAATTGATATATGTAATAGTTCAATTTTAAATTCATGTCAATCATTTCATACATCAGATAATCGAATAATATTTATGTATGCAATTAGTTTAGCATTAATTGTAACATTTATATGTATAATAATATTTTCAATAATAATTTGTTTATGTTGTCAAAAACCTAAACATAAAAACACAGTATTAACACCAATACATCAACATAGCTTTTTACAATGTAATGATGATTTTAATAGTGAAAAGGTAAAAGAAAAGAAAATATTTAACATTAAAAGAAAAAAAAAATCTGAATTTTATTTTTTCTTTTAGACTGAAAGTTCAAGTGATCAATATAAAAGTTCATCAAATTCAACAATTCGAGAAGATGATCGTAAGTTTTATTAAACAAAAAAAAAGAAATTTTTTTTCTTTTTCTATTGATACATTTTAATTTTAATTTAGGTGATTCAGCATGTATTATTAATGGTCATTCATCTTCATCAACTTCATCATCAAGTGGAATATTAACAAGAAATGATACATGGAATAATCGAAAAGAATCAACAATTCAAATGTATCCACCTTCATCAACTTATTATTATGATCTTAAATTAGCAGAATTATTACGTAAAAATCAACATCCACCATGTGTACATTTAAATGAACTTCCACCAATTCCACAATCATTAAGTACTGATTATGGATTTAGTAGTTTAGAATTATCAGCATCATCTTCAACATCAACACTGCCAAATAATCATATGGAAATATGTATTGATCAATCACCTGAAAGACAATTGAATATAAAAAGTTTTATTTCGTCTCGTGAATGTGTTGTTTAATATATTTGATTGTGTCTTTATTCTCTATATTTGTCTGTCTTGCCATATAAAAAGAAACCTTTTTTGAAAATGTATTCTATTGTATTAATATTGACTCAATATGATTAAAAAAGATAAAAGTAAATGAGTGCACTTTGTAGTAATCAATTGATATACGATTAACACATTTTGTCTCTCACTGAATTTTTTTTAAAAATTTATGTATATATGTGATTGTAATAATGAAAAAATGATGATAATTTGATTCATATATTTTAATTAATAGATTAAACAAATATTATCTTTCTTTTTCATTTTAAGTTTAAAATAACAATTTATTACATATGATTGATGTGTGCAATAAGTATAAAATATGGTTGGATGGTACGATAAATGCACTATCACTAATTATGATTCATGGACGGTATAATTACACAGTCAGCGAGTATTTCGTAGTTATTCTTGTCACGTGTACACTCGTTAAAATATGATTATTTATAATAATACGCATTACATATGAGCAAAAGAGGTATTTTTTTTAATTCTATACCATTTCTCGTTATTTTTTTTGTATATAATATTCAGTCATCCGTTAAATGGAAAAATTTGCCCAATATAAACGAACAAGCCTTACTTATAAAAATAAAAAAACATTAAGCGTGATTACAATAGACAATATTGCATTACGTAAAATTCAGCACATATAGCGCTTCAAAACTAAATAAAATTCATTCAATTACATGGTTTTACCAGGACGTACTGCCGCTATTATTATTGCATTGCTTATTTTGATTCTCAGTGTTATCCATTTATGTGTTGGTATCGGCATTATCGCTAGATATCGTCCATATCAGGATATTTTTCGACAATCAATAGCCTTATCTGCTTTTCTCATTATTATTGGTATTTATGGCATTGTACTGGCGATAATAAGTCTGGTTGCTGTTGTACGAGAACGTTCAGGCCTAAGTAAATATCGTTTATATTATAAAACTTAGTTAAACATGAAATAACATATTTTTTTTAGGTAGAACTGTAGCTATTGGTTCAATTATCCTGGGCGTTTTTGGAGTGGGATCGTTTATTGCTGCACTCGTCATCAACGCTCAAGCAGTCAGTTTTGTAAGAACACGATTGACGTATCGTATGAGCACATATAGTGATCTTTCTGATTCTAATGATCTTATGGATATTATTCAACAAAAATATAGATGCTGTGGTGCAAATTTATGGCTTGATTGGGCACGTTTTCCGCTGGGCGGGACAGGTTCATCGGGAGCCCCCATCGGTACTGGCACAGGTTCATCGGGAATCCCCATCGGTACTGGCACAGGTTCATCAGGAAGCTCTACCGGTACTGGCACAGGTTCATCGGGAAGCTCCACTGGCACTGGTAGCAGTTCACGCACTGTTGATAGGCCGAATTCTAAAACAAGTGATCCTTCAAGTAGTCATTTAGGTATAGGTAATAATAAAACTAAGACAGGAATAGAAGATTGTAATCCAAGGTCTCTATTATTTTTAATAGCCCTTAGACGTCGTCGTCAAGATTTACATTTGCGATCAAGTATTTTGGTTAAGGCTATTCATCGTAGACAAGCCGTGATACCAGTTGGCTCTGCATATAATTTTCCGACAAACTATAAGCTCGACTTACCGTACTCTTGCTGTGTAAATGGAGCAGCAAGTACAGGAAATTCAATTGGTGCATGTAAGTATCTTTTCATTAGTTAATTATGCAATAGTATAAACATATCTATATAGCTTGTTTTTTCGATGTTCAAAATGGCACCGAAGGGTTTTTTATTGATGGATGCATACCACCTGTTGCTAACACTATTGTTCTTCAAATAACGGGCATTGCTATTATTAATATTTTTATAGCTATTATTGGTACTATATTTTTTCCAGTAGTTGCGCATATGTTTCGTAATACTAATAATCAAAATGATCCAAATAATCCACATGTTAAACAACCTTCACCATATGAAATGCAACAAGGACAAGTGAATCAAAATGGAGAATACTACGCGAATTATAACAATCAAAATGGAGACTATTACGCAAATTATAACAATCAAAATGGAGAATACTATGCGAATTATAATAATCCAAATGCTTATTACACTTACAGTAACCCTCCGATTACATTTTATCAATAACTTTATGAACGATAAAAAAATACACTTTTTTTTTGTTGTTTTTGTACATAGTTAACAGAATAAAAGAAGATTCAATTTAAATACAGATAATAGACACTATCTTCTCATCACTATCGAATATCAATATCATCAACAATGTATGACTATTGACGATTTATAAGCAGCAAACTCGAATTTGAAATATTATAACTCTTACAATTGTATCGTTTTTAAAAATATTAAAAAATCAGTTTTTTGAAGTATTTTTTATCATATATCTAAAACATATAATTCTGTCTAATTCGTTTGATACATGAACGTATAAATTATACTCCAAAAACATTTTTTATTTGTTTACTAATAATAATTTATTTACAAATGATACCAAAAACTAAACACGGGTTTTTCAGTAGAAAATATTGGAACTGATTAACTACTAATTTTTCATATGGTAGACATTTCACCTGACTATCATCTATTCCTCAAACACTGAGTACGAATTGTAAATGTAGTACTTTCAAAAGAGTTTGATATCATATTTAATATCTACTCTTTCAAGTCATTAAGAAATTATTAACACATTGAAATAAGGCAGAAAATAAGATGATCATCGATTAATTCAGTAGTAGGTAAATATAAATCGTTTTTTTTATATATTTTTCCACCTTGACAGATAAAAAGAAACTATCTTAGAAAAATTTTATTATATAAGCGATTTTAGTGTTTATTGTACCGCTTGACCTTGAAAAATGCCCCTGTTTATTTTTCAGTCCCCGTTTGGTAAAAATGATCAAAATTTATATCGAAGCATCTATTACTCATGCTCTATTTCCATTACTAAGATCAGCTTTCTAGCTACTATCGTTCATAGGCAATGTTCAAAACAATGTCATTTTTCCTCTTTTTTTTTGTGTTTTTATGATGGTTCCGCATTCATTGCTTTTCGTTCTTCCTTTTTCTCAAGCTTGAAAAAAAAAGTAAACGATGTTTAATTAACTTTCTTATATCATTTTCGAGTGCTCTATCTATGAGTAACCTTATTTTTTAACTTCAGCTATTGTCATTGTACAGAAACTTGTCATTCTATCAGTGGTTCCAGAAAATGTCAATAACGTGTCCCATCCCCTTTTTGAATCTACTGTCAAGGTAATAACCGCTTTAAACCAAATTTTTTTTACATAAAAAGATTCACCAATTTGGGCAATATTGAGTGCTGAAAGCCGCAAGTTAATAGCTTTTTTCTTTTTTGAATAATTTACATCCCCGTGGCGTCCATTGGCATGTGATCGATAATTTGTCCCATTCTCTTCTGTCTATCTCCTGACTAATATACAAATAGTTAAAGGCTGATTTTTTTTACTACAAATATCCATTGGTGGACACTATTCATTTCGTAAATATTAAAGCTCTAACTCATTCCTGAAGAAAATTATTAAAAAAACACTAGGATATGTCCTGTTGTCTAGTTGATAACATATCCTCCGAACTGACTGAAAAAAGAGATTGTCTAAAATTGATTATTTTTGTGCTTCTCCTGAATATATAAAATCTAGAGCAAATGTTTTGAAACCGATGAGATCATGTTAATTCCTATATGCCAGCATTTTTTTCTCAAAAAAAAGACAAAAAGTTCCTTAATAAGCTCCTAAAAACCATTCGGTCTCTAAATCAGACAAAAGAAAAGAGTGATAGTTTGCAAAACCATCTTTTCTTATATTTTGAAGTAGTCTCTATCCTATAGTAACACTTTTAAGTATAGTCGTTTACTTTTTTTTCGATCATTTTTTCAAAAACAATGGTACAATAGACACCAGAATGACTCATATATAGTCTGTTGATATAGACTTACTATAGTCAAGAGAATGGAAATATACGAGCCTACTTACTAGTCATTAATTCTTATTTGATTAATTTTTTTTTCTTTGATCTAATAAGAAATCGTCTTTTAAATATTTAAAGCATATTTATACTTCTATTTGATAGTTGTCTATGCAAAACAAAATTGATCGAGTATTGAATTTACGCTTGAACTAAATGTAAAGAATGTAATCAGCATGTATTTGAGTCTACATCCTCAAAAGATGTATCATTCAGCTAATAAGTTATAAATATTCATCAAACGGTATCGTAATCCTTACTATATATCTAATTTCGAGTAGTAATCAAAAATGATTAAACAAATTATAATAGCAAAAAACAGATTGTTGCTGGCGAATTAAAGATAAAGCAGCTAGATCAATCAGTTGATTGACTCTTCTCAGACCTTACTGTGAAAAGATGCTAATTCATATGATTAAAAACTTATTTGCGTGAGAATTAAAATTCGCTAATCATAAAATAGGACCAAAATTTATTTCGTACTGTAGAATTAAAGTCAAAATTACACATGAAGGAATTTTTTTCCGAATATTTCACGGCCAAGATATATGATTGTTGACAAAGTACAACCACATTCAAAGCAAATAAAAATAATTCAGATGCTAAATATTCCTTTTGAATTGTTAACATAACCTGTGTTCACGATTAAATTTTAGTTTAGGAATATGCAACAGACAGTATAACTCATAATTGTGAGTATTGCAAGGGTTTCTACCCGATTACCAATTACAATTAACAAAATATCTTGTACACTGTCGTTTGCGTCATATGTATCGATCGAATCTATTTTAAGGTTGTTCACTCGATAACTTTTCTCCCAACATACGTATGTTTATAAATAGAAAGGCGTGCGTTTTTTTTTCTTTTTTTTGTCTCTTCAATCATGCGTTGCAAGGATAATGTTTTTCGTATTTTGGAGTGTGTAGGATACATCTAATACTTAAATAAGTGATAATTACTTTAGAACAGTAATCAGTTGATATTTTATAATATGAAAAATTTCGTTATATGATGAAAAGAGTAGTATTAGGTGCTGCACTAGCGAGTTTTATTTTAATCCTTACCATAATCCATCTAGGAGTTAGCGTTGGTGTTCTTGTAAGATTTCGTCACTATGGTAATGTTTTCCGTCCAGAAAAAGGTTTAGCTGGTTTTAACATTGTTATTAGTGTTTATGGTCTTATCATTGGTGGCTTTGGTCTATTTTCTGTGTTAACTTATCGAGGAAACTTGAGTAAGTATATCTTTCTCTTATTATAAATACTGACGCGTATATTTAAAAGAATACATGTGTTTATTTTTCAAGGTAAAATTGTAGCATTCGCTTGTATTCCACTCGCGTTCTTTGCAGCTGTTTCATTAATCACTGCTCTTATCATCAACTCTCGTGCTGTCGATTATGTACGCTCTCATTTTTTATATCACATGAACAATTATCCAAGTCTTCAAGATTCAAGAAATATTATCAATGAATTTCAAACACATTATATATGTTGCGGTGATGATACATGGCTTGACTGGATAAGTGTGCCATTAAATGCAGGGGGAGGTGGCAGTAATGGTACAACAGGAATTGTAAGCACTGTAACACCTACAAGTGCGACTGGCGCTGGATCAAGCAGAGATACAACTAGTGCTGGATCAATCAGCGACACAACTAGCGATGGATCAAGCAGAGATACAACTAGCTCTGGATCAAACAGAGATACAACTAGCGCTGGATCAGCTATTGATAGAAGTACGACTAGCCAAAATGACATTGGAACAACCACACCTATGCGAAGATCATCAGACACAGTTTCTAGTAACAATGATGCAGCAAATTCGAAATTATTCAGCGATACCATGAAAGGTGCCGACAATAAAAGCCCTTTATTATCAGATAAAAACACCTATAGTCTTGATCTTGACTTAAAACAAAGTTTTCTTCAGCAAGCAATTCGCCAAAGACGACAATCTCAATCAAGTAACAGTGGCATGTCTAGTACGTCTGTACCTTCTAATGTTGTTGTACCACAATCTTGCTGTACAACAGATCTATCAGGAGCAGATGATCTAGGCAACTTAAGTAAGTGTCAATTTTTATATACTAAGAAACCTGAAAAATGTTCGAATTTCCTACCATTATTCTAGATTGTAAGTTCAGTATCAATAATGTTACAGGCAATTTGCATAAAGATGGATGTTTGTCAACACTAGCCAAACTTGCTGTCGGACAAACACTTGGCTTCGTTGTTATTAATAGTTTTCTTTTTCTTTTTGCACTTGCAGCCATTCCAGTATTCATTAAAACAGATCCATATCCCATTCCTACGGAGAATGGGTTTATAAATCAATCAATGCCACAATATCAACAACACAACACATTAGGACAGCATAACACAGCAATTTATAATCCTGGAGCATCAGTTGGTGCTGTCAATCCTACTTATTCAGCCTATTATTAATAAACTGACCTAATAAAAAATAAAATACATGTAATTTTTCTTCAAATATATGTATATATACATTATTAAATAAATGTATTTTAACTTTGTTTAAAATGTTAAAATTAAATTCACTTATTCCTATACGTGTATATATTGTCTAAATTGTGCATACGTGTGATAGGTATTTAAAGTGCCATTATTAATGAAGTAGTGATTTTATTATCTGAGTTAAAAGAAAATCACAATAATGAGCTTATTTTATCACATTGTGGCTGATAATCACGGGAAAAATGATATTATAAATATGTTGATGCAATCTTATATGATGTTTATAAGCAGCTATATAAAAATAGATATCGTTCGATAGTACTGTTATTATTATGAAGATAATAAATAAATAAAGATCGTTGACAAAGTCATAGCATTAGTAGCGACATTTTTGCAGTAAAAACTATCATTATAATGCATTTGCTTTTATAATATATGCAAACGGTTTCTCTTAAATTTTTATTCGGTTAAACTTGTATAGAAGCTTCGAAAAATCTGATACATAGACTGCAATAATTTAGTATTAACTTGACAGTAGTGTCACATATTCAAAAGTTTGGAGATGCATCATTTACTGTGAGAGATGTGAGTATAGGTGCGGGGGATGTGCATCTCTAATAGAGATGATATATCTTCAGTGGAAACCGACTGTATCTTCTTCAGGAGATCTCCAAAATTCTGGATATGTGACACTACTCATAAGAATGCTTATAAGGGGTAGAAGAAATGAGCCCTAAAACTTATACTTACTATTTTTCTTCGTTAAATATGTGAGTTGCACAAAATACCATAGGCAATAGAATATATTAACAAATCTTAATATCCAATCTAACAATATATTTTAACTGTTATCCAAAGATAAAAAAAACATGCTGTCAATCAACAATATTGTTTATAAGATAGAGTTAAAATAATAATAACCATATAACATCATATTAAATCGACTTTTGAGCTTTTTTTATTTTCTACTTAGTGAAAAATAACGAACATATCTTTCTTTAACTATATCAATAACTAAAACATTTATGTTTTTCGTGAAAAATTTTGAATATTCATGATTTTTTTTGTCTACATAGTTTTTACATGGTCATTAGTTACCTTTTTATACGCTTTTAAAATCTTTTGCAAAGATTTTTTGACTTTTTAGTCATAATAACAGGTGATGTAAAGTGTCTATTTGGAATCTATATTGAAAAGACTTTTTACCTCTGTGGTCGAAAATAATTCTACAAAGTTTTTCCTTTGGTTGTGAAACACATTTTTCGAAAGATACTAAAATTTAATATGTAAAATCAGCTCGAAACAAGTGCTATAGAAGGAGCTGATTTCTCAATATTTTTCGGTTTTCTCCTATGTATTCAATCATATTTTGGTGCTGTTTTTTCTCGTTAGATTCGCTATTTAATGCTCTACAAAAAAGGTAGAAGAAACTCTTAAGATAACGAGATGTCGATAATTTTTTAAACGATCATGCGAAGCCGTTTTTCCTTTTCAGGTCAAATTTTAGTGCTGTTCAAGGACATGTTTCATATCCAAAGAAATGACATTATAGAATTATTTCGACCGTACAAGTAAAAAGTCTTTTCAACGTAGATTCAAAATAGATGCTTTGAATTCTTTGAAAAAATATTTTAGCTGGTGAAAGACGATACGACATTTTTGTTTTGAAAAAACTTTTGCACCGCCCTTTAATCGACCTCAATATAGATTAAAAATTAATAGAGAAATGAATTTCTTCTATTATAAATTTAATATTATCAGCTTGAAATTATGATATTATTCAGAATATATAACCTTATCTATAAATTTCAAAATTAGGTAAATTACAACTAGTCGTGAAAGCAAATTAACAGTGAAGGTTAACTATTTGCTTGTTCTTCAATGTATAAATGACGAATAATAACAAAAAGTATCTGGGGGCTCTGCTGAATCACAAAATTGTTCGTTCTCTGTTTTTTCTTCATTCATGCGTTAAATAGTATAATATCTCTTCCTTTTCGTACATACTTACTTTTTATTATATTTAAACGCGTTTGCTATTATTAACGTATCGTAAGAATCGATATTGTGAACGGTATTAGTTGTAATCACATTTCTTTGTTGATTTAGCTTACTTTAATTACTTGACATGGCGACTGTTGGTCATATTTTTGCAATTGTTGTTATGGCTCTTATACTAGCGTTTTCTATAATTCATCTGGGTGTCAGTGTTGGAATTATTGTACCATGTCGTAAATATGGTGATATTTTTCGTCCTCAAATAGGATTGTCTGCCTTCAATCTTGTTATATGCATTTTTGGTTTTGTAACAGGTGCCCTTGGTTTAGCCGCTCTTTTAATGAAGTTGGGAGGAAAAGGTAAGATTTACTTTTATATCAAAAGATTTCAACACAGAAATTAAAACCTTTTCTCATTGGTATATTTTTTGTAATATATATGCTTTTCATATGATTCAGTCTTAGTCATCAAATAAAGTGCCTATTAACACGTCCTTTTGATTTGTACTCATTCTATAAGTGTATAAAAAAACTATACAAAATATGTTTTAATACACGATAGACGTGAATAAATATTTTTCTCTTTAGAACAATGATTTTAATATTTTAAAACTAATAATTTCTAAAGAAAAAATTTATTCACAAATGAATTGTTTTATGTTCATTGAATTGATAGAAATTGTTTATTTTCTCATCAAAAAAAAGGAATATTTACGAAGGTCTCATTTTTCCCATCAGTGTTGAATATCATAAATTTTCTCTAATTTGAACGACACTCTTTCTCATAACAACTTCTCGTGAATAATTATTGAACTAAAAGTTCTTTAACATATTTAATAAAAAAAAATATGATTCAATTTTGAAAGACAATCTTATATTTCAATATTTTCATTCAATAATGTGAAAGTTTTATAAATCGAAATCAAATTAACTATCTACTTGTTCAAATGTGTTGTTCTTACAAATAGTATATATTGAATAAACGTATTTTTTTCTAATTTAGCTAGGATGATATGTGTAGTACTATCTAGTATACTTGGTGCCTTTGCAATTGCTTCTTTAATAACTGCACTCGTTATAAATGCAAAATCAGTAAATTACGTAACCTCACACTTCTTAAACAATTTAGTTAATTACAATATAGATAGAAATGCAAGAAGTAGAATCGATCTTTTACAAAATAAATATCAATGTTGTGGTGCAGATATATGGCTTGATTGGACACGTGCAAATCTAGATGGAACAGCTCCGACGACGACCGAATCAAATACAGGCAGCCCTACAACTTTAACCGGCAGTGTAAATTCACCGACTGTGACTGATGCGGTCAACACTTCCGTATCGGTCAACACTTCCGTATCGGTCACCACTTCCGTATCGGTCATTACTTCAGTCTCGACTGCCACTAGTACTGCAATGAGTACTGTTGGTACCACTACTACGGCATCAACCATCAGTGTTACTTCAACGACCGCCACTAACGATGTTATTTCACCGAATGGAGCTGGTAATACAAGTTCAAAACATGATTTGAGAAACGTGAAAAGAGATATAGTTCATATTTCTAATAATCTTCATCCTCAACAATCACTAATGTTGGCTGGTTCTTCTAGACAAAAACGCCAAGACGCAGGATCATATCCTGATGTCCCAGGATTACCAGTATCATTTAGAGTTGTTTTACCTAGATCTTGCTGTACAAATGCAGCTATCTTTACAGACAATACATCGAATTCTTGTAAGTATCAATATATATTTAATCAATAATTTAGGATAAAATAAGTATTATCTCTACTCTTTTTTCAAAAGTTTGTATATCAAATGCTAATGGAACTGCCAATAATTATTATAAAATTGGATGTGCAAAACCAATGGATACAGATGCTGGTAATCAAGCAATGGGTTTTGGTATTATTAATTCTTGTATGTTTATCTTGGCACTTGTGGCTATTCCATTGATGTTAGTAGAATCACCCACATCTGACTAATTTACTGTTCAAAGACTACTATTATTATATTCTTAAAATCAAATAAGATAATTATCTAAATATAACATTTTTTAACAGTAATTCTAAACTTATTAGCTGGATTAATTCTTCTTAAAATAAATTATTTATTTTAGATTATTATTTATTTTTATTAATCACTACTAAACATATATTTGTATTAATGTTTATTTTTTTTCTTTATCTAACAATATTTTATTTCGATTGGATAAAATCATTCTAATAAATATTGATTATTCATTAGTGTACCGATAAAATGATCTTATTTGAAACTTTTCGTCAATACTAATCTGGACATGATAAAATCATATAAAAAATGATCTGAGCTCCAATTCGGCTTATATTCCTTATAAAACCTATATTTTTCGAAAATCCTTTAATGGTATGTTGTCAGGTCCTAGATGATTCATAGTTTATAAGCAGAATGCACTTTGGTTAATGATTTCGCTACAAAAGGTCTCATGTTACAATTTAGGCATTAAAAAATTCTACATTTAATTTACAATCGAATGAGACCCTCCTCGTTAGGGGCAAGTTTCTATAAGATATGTTTTAGGCTGAAAATGTTTGATTGTACCGCTCTCTATAATTTTCGTCGAAGTTGTTGTTAGTTGAACGGTACAAATATATTAATGCCCCTTATATGCATATAATAATTATGTATATGTTCCAGTCTTCTACTAGATTATGTAAAAAAATTTGAGTTCGTTTTTTTGTTTCAAGTTTTCCTCTAGATATCGCTAGTGAGAAGTGCATCTGTTAATAAACTCAAGAAAGAAGCGTGTTTTAACCCCTCTGACAGTATACTATAATTTGTCTTATATTTCGACTACTTTTCCTATCTTGTCTAGATTATATGAAAAAAACTATGGGTTGTCTAGGAACGGCGCAAAAGGGTCGTGGTAGGCGCTTAATCCAAAATATCGAACCATATTCATGAAAAAAAACAACATAAAAAGAAAAAAATCTAGTAAAAAGACTATATTGTACATATATACGTTTATTTTTCTCTTACATCGAAGAAAGAATCGAAAAAGATAAAACTGCATAGTGTAGCGTGATGAAAACAACGTGTGTGAAAAATATTCATCCGTCTTACTCATCATGACATGTATGAAATAGCACAATTGATTGACTCATGTAAACAAACATTATTTAGAAAAAACCAACTAACTTTATTGAACGTAAATACGTAAGATAGCTTGCTCCTAAGATACATAAAAATAGCTTCAATATATTTCAGTATTAATTCTCATCGTAAGGACGTATGATTATTTGTATATCGGTTTTTCTATGTAATCCAACACTTAAGACGTAAGCATTTGCATTAGAATTCGAAATTGCTGTTTATATCACGTTATAGAGTACACTTCAAAAGGTAGAAAAGTATATTTCATTATTCGGAAATTCGTTTCTCTATATTTTTAAAATATATACACTAAGCATTAATCACAATTTTCTTCATTACAATATGTTTCATCGTACTTTGAAACTATTTATGTATCTTAATATGAAGCTCCAATCTCCGTTCTAAAATGCTATTGAAACTATCCTGTATAATCTTACTGTGGGAAACAGAAGAAATTTTTTTTCTTTTTATCTACACGAAGTTATTCTCAAAATAGTACTTCATTAAGATCACTATAATAGTGTAATGAAAAGATCATATTTTAAATTTCAATAATCCATTTATGAAATATCAGTAAAAACTAGTAAACAATAATTGACTTTCAATAATGATTCAAATGCGGTATTCTTTTCTCAAAAATATTGCATGTTGAGCAGGATAAATGTGACATCATCGTAAAAATTTTGTCGTTAGCATAATTTTTGTTTATATAGTAGAGCAATAGTTAAGATAATACGAGCATGAGATATGTCGAAACAAAATCTAGCTGTTGAAGTTAGCTCTATCAAACGAACATTTCTACTTGCTAGTTTACATAGCTAGACTTTTGAGAAGAAAATATGCATACCTATATTTTTCCTATTTTCTGTAAAAGATCCTTTTTTTCTAAAAAAAACACTCAATCCTAAAAGAATTCCTATTTTTTGAAGAATTCGTAATTGCAGGTCAGCTTATGACAAATAAGAAAAAGCTCAATATTGGAGAGATAGTCAACCAATACTAGATTAGTATCTCTCCAATATTGAGCTTTTTCTTATTTGTCATAAGAGAGAAAAATGAAGTTTTTCTTACGAAGTATTAAGACTTTCAGTTCACCCTATATTATGATTTAATCGTTTCATTTCATTAAAGAAGAATTTCATAAAAAAAAATTATGTTAGATATATATACAATTTGCATTCAACGAACATTTTTCTGACGAAAGATGCTATGATAAGAACATAATTTTATATTTTGAAATAAATTTTTATGCAATGATTTAAAAGTAAGTGTACGCGTGTTATAAACATGAGTGTGTATCTTGCGACATCTCTTATATAGAATAGTAATATTTAATAAGAAATAATAACATCGCCTGCGTTTGAATTGTTACCGAATATTTTTAAGAGTAAAAAATTGAATTTCTAATATCACCGACATGTCATAGAATCTTTCTAGATGTCATCAGTGATTCAATTAATATGATTCATCTGTTTACTTATTTGATCTTCTTTCTCTCAGCAAAGCCGTTTTGACTTTTTGGATCTCTTATCCGTATCAATACTATTATAAAATATATTATTTTTGTTTTTATTAAATTTAATCAATTATAAAACAATCAAATAAAATAATTTTTAATGCTTTATTTGACAACTGATTATTTTTGTCTTTTATTTTATTATAATAAATTAAAACTTTACTTATAATTTTAGTTAATCTTTTGTTAAACTTATTCTATCTTATATTTCTTTAATCTTCTAATATTTAATAAAACATTGAATATAACGAAAAAAAAATTTCATTTTTATTTATTTATAGATGCAAGACTTAACGACTATTAAGACAAAATTAAATGAAGATCTCTTTGCAGCGACGCAAGAAACATGTCTTGCTTTATGTCGTGTACAAGATATAACAAAAAAAACTAAAGATAAAACGTACATTTTATGTGCTTGTAGTAAGTATAGAGATTTTTTCCATTATAATATTTAGTTAGAATGTATTCAAAGTACAAATTTACAATTAATTCATAAGCCAGTAGAATGCAATGACTAGACGATATATACTACAAAGCAGTTGTAACACTTGCATATCATCATTTTCTATCTAATTTAAAATCGTACTACGACGAGCATGATAGAAAAAAATGTATATACATATGTTTTAAATTCTTATATTGTATCATATATAGACACACCATTATACAAAGTAATAATTAATGAGAAGGATACTGTTACATTTTTTCCTAAAGTTATTTAATTCTCACAATATAATTTGATAAATATCAATGAAAATTTTCATACATAGTTATATCTTTCATCAAATGATTACAAAAAAATTGTATGATTTAGATATTTCGCGTTTTTTTCTTTTTTCATATATGACACTATTTGAAAGAATTCAATTAATAATTACAAATAATTTTAATCTTTAAATAAACATGTCTATAAAAAAAAATCACTTTTTTCTAGTTTATCAAAAAGCAGATCCACAACCATCATTACATCAAGTTCGATTAGGTGAAAAAACAAATGAAATAGCTAAAAAGAAAACAAGTATATTATTAAGTGATATAAAAACAATTGATTATGCACCAATAACAAATGATAAACGTCAACAATCATCACTTGGTATTGAAATAAGAACAGCTGATCGAGAATATTCATTTCTTGCATTAACATTAGAAGAAAAAAAAGAATTTATTACTAATTTAAGAAAAGTTTGTATTAAAAAGAAAGAAAAAGAATTATTTTTTTTTCCTTCTATATTTTATTTCTATTAGGTAACATCTCATTATTTAAGACATAGTCGAGATAAACCTAAGTATCTTAATATTCCAAATGATGATGATTTGCTAGTAAGTAAGTAAAATATTTTTCCATTTTGAAAAAGAAAAAAATATTTTCTAATTCATTATAAAATTATTTGTTAGATACACAAACTAATGAACCATTAGCAAGTCGTGCCTCAATATCTGAAACATGGGATGCAATAACTCAACAAGAAGAACAAGATTTAGCTAATCTTATGTCTGAATATGATTTTGCTATTAAAGATGCTGAAAGATTTGTTGATATGCTTCAACAACGTTTAACTGATCTTGATGTGGTAAATAAGAAATGAATTAATTATCAATCATTATATACATATATATATATAATATTTGTCTTTCAATCAGGCAAATGTTGAAACAGTAATGGCATCGGAAAAAGGTGCTGTTCAATTAATGAATATGTTAGATAAAGCAGTAGACGAAATATCAAAAATTGATGGACGTTTAGGTCTTTATGAAAAAAAATTAAGTGTAAGTTAAATAATTATTATTTTACGAAAAAAATACTTAATTTCAAATTTATATTAATAGACAGTTGCCGATGCAGTTAAAATAATGAGTCGAAAAGATTCATTAATACAAATTGAAACAGCTAATGTTCATAAATTAACTGAAACACTTGAAAATTTACTTGTAAGAATTTTGAATATTCTTCATTCTTTTGTTTTTATTTTTGTATTTTTAAGGAAATGCAAGATTTTTCGGATGATTATATTTATTTATTACAAAATAGTGATTTAACAAATGATAATGATCGAACAAAATGTATTCAAGCAGCTACATTATTAACTCAAGCATTAGCTGTACAATTACAACCAGGTTTAGAAATTTAATTTAGAAAAAAAACATTTATATTACTTTTTTAATTATTTAGGAATGGAAAAAATGTCAGCAATTAGACAAAGACGAGAGTTACTTGAACAAACTCAAAAATCATTTTCATTACGATGTAAAAATTTTCTTAGTAGTAAATTTAGTTTTCATGTAAGTCATATACAGAATACAAAAGAAGATTTTCTAATTATAATTAATCAGATAATATCACAGAAGAAAATTATTATTAATATATTTCGTATTTCGTTGAAAAGAATATAAAAAATCTTTAGATCATTAGTAGAATAAAGGCTATGATTATTAAATGTTTAATAAGAAGAGATATTCATTTATTTTTAGTCTCAAGAATATGGTGGACGTTTTGATCTAGGTGGTAATGAATTACCACGTCATGGTGAAAAACTAACTAAACCACTTTTACCCTTTAGTCCTTTATGTCAATGGTTAAAAGTATCATCATCAACACATTTTAAAGATGTTTGTCAAGTAAATATAAAATAAAATTATTTATAAAAATTATTTCTATTTGTTTTTTTTAAGTCTTATATTTCACAAATTCGACCAATATATGCTAAAGAAATTCATGGTTTTTTTGAATCAGCTAGATTAGGTGTTACACGTGGTGTTGTTTCTATGCCAGAAAAACGTCCTGGTAGAATATTTTCGTTATTTAAATATAAAATTTATATTTTGTATATTTAGCTGGATCAGTTTCAGCATTAAATACAATTCGTAGAGAAAAACAATCGACACAAAATCAATCAGCTAGTAGTACATCTGATTCTGATCCATTTTCATTACGAAATTCAACAAAAGAATTTCGTACACGATGTGATAAAGTAATATTTAATTTAGTATAAATATATATATATATAATTTTATTTTGAAAATTAAAAAGATTTTTGAACGTGTTTTGAATCAAATTGCACCTGCTGTACGTGAAGAACAATTATTTTGTGTAAATTTTTTCAATTTTCTTGAAGAAGAAACAATATCAAATGAAGTAAGTTTAATTTTATTATTTATTTTTTATTAATTTTATTATTATTATTTAGAATGCACCTGAATCAACAGAAAGTATCGAAAATTTTAGTTCATCAGGATTGAAGTATATTTATTAAGTGTTTTTTTTCTTATGTTAAAATTTCATTTTGTTTTATTTATAGACAAATGCTTTCGGATTTATTTGAACCATTAGATAGCGAAATAAAATCATTAATTGGTCATATAAAAAATGTTGATCCATTGTATGTATTGATTGTTTTTCTTTTTATAAAATAATTTGTTAAAAATTTTATTTTTAAGTACGGTCCTTTATTTATTTGTTCGTATGAGTGAAAATACAATAGCTGTACAAAATTTTGGAGCATTTCTTAATAAATTATTTGCTGGAAATTTAATATTACTTAAACGAGAAGTTGATAGTTATATTGTAAATTAAAATTTTTCTTCTTATTTCAAAATAAAAAAAAAACAATTAAATATTTTATTTAGAGTGATATTTGTACACGTATAAATGAATATCGTCCAGTTAAAAATCGTCGGGTTGGAATTTTACCATTTGTAAATTATTTTGCAGTTAGTTATAAATATTTTTGTTTTTAAAATTAATTATGTGTAATATTTATTTTACTTCTAGGAATTTAGTGAAGAAGCAGAAGTTATTTTTGAGAAATCACTGAGAGCCGTAGATTTACATAGAGTTTATAAAAATTTAGTAGCAGCTATTTTTCGTGGAATTGAACAATGTGCTGCAGGAATGATTAATGATCCAAAAACACCTCATTCAATGATTCGACTTGGTAAGAAAAAAAAGTTATCTTATAATTATTATTTATTAAAAGAGATTTAAGAATTGGTACTATCAATTCTGAAGAAATATATTATGTCAATTGAATAATTACAATTCCAGTGCTTTGATAATATAATAGTATATTCTTTTAAGTTTTCTTTCATATAATTTCGGATAAATGTGTGCATACGAACGTCATAGATAGGCTCTATTAGAAAGATTTGTCAATCCTCTTATAAAACGAATGCAATAGCAAATTGACAACATTTTGAAAGTTTTTTTAAAATTAAAGTAGAAAAAAACGTTGAAGTTCATAATGTTTGTGAAAAAGAACTCCTATCGAATATTTGAATTAATACAACAGTTTACTTTATTTGACGAATAGCAGCACACTCAGTTATGAGTGATCATCGTCTAATAACATCATACGAGGTATAAATTGTCCGAAAACTTCACGGAAAAAATTATCAAGATCATGCTGAAGTTGCCTAATTTTGATAGTATTGTTAAAGAACATCAAAATCAAGAGAATTAATTTATTTACCTATGAAATCTGTTTTTTGCTTGTAACACTCTGTATATCTTTGTATGACAAATTATTAAATTATGGCAGATTTTATTTTATTTAAAACTAAATTTCTTTTCTTTTTCTTTTGTTTTTTTTAGAAAATTATCATCAAATGCAACGTAAGTCAAATAAAATTCACTTATCTCTTATCTAAATAATTCATTAAAATAGATATAATGGGTATCAATAAATTATCTGCATTAGAAAGTGAAAAACAAGAAGCACGAAAAAATTATAATGCTGCAAAAGCTGAATATGAACGTGAATATTGTGGATTTCCATTTGAACGTTTACATGTAAAAATAATAAATCTAATGAAAAAATTATTATTTTATTGTATTTAATATATAATAGACATTTTTTGAACGTGTTGATGAACTTCGTAAACGTTTAGCTAAAGATGAAGATGTTCAATTTCAAAGTGATTGTAGTGTTATTGAATTACGTCGTCTTGTTCGTGAACATCCACCAAAAGAAGTATAAAAGAAAAAAAAACAAGATCTTTTATTTTAGAATTATAAATAAACATCTTTTTTTATAATTTAAATATAGGTTAAACGAGGTTTAGAAAATTTATATAAAAAAATTGAAAAACATTTATCAGAAAATTCATCTCTTATGCAAGTAAGTTTTATATATATATATATATATATAGAAATTTAAATATTAAAAACACAAAAAAATAGGCAATATGGCATGATATTCAAACTCTTGTATTAGAAGAACATCAACGGATGACAAAATTAATTGAAATATGTTATCCAAATTCTAATATACATCTCGAATTTACAGTTGAAAATTTACTTGCGTTTTTTACTGAAACAGCACATACATCATTATAATTCGTCTTTTTTTTTCTATTTCGTTATCTATTTTATGTGATTCACTTAACAAATATTCCTTCGTTTAAATAACCAACACCTTTTTTTTTCAACTGATAAATTTTATATGTGCCGGTTTTTGTTAAATAAAACTTAATATCTCTTTTTCTTTATTGTTATATACAAATGATTTTTCTTTTTCTTTTTTTTTTTTATTATTCATATATTATTATCTAGCACATCAATATAAATATATTTGTATAAATTTTGTTTCTTATTAAAACGATCAAATTAGTGATAGGTGATTTATGTAATTTTTAGATAATTATATAATGAAAGACGATCTTTTCTTTAATCTTGATCATGGTTATGCAGAAGGTTTATGTCGAGGATTTAAAAGTGGAATTTTAAGAGCTGCTGATTATCACAATTTGGTACAATGTGAAACACTTGAAGGTAAATTAAAGAATAGTTTTTTTTTGTTTTAGAAATAGATTTATAAATAACGTAAGTGAAATTATTAATCAAAGATTCGTCTAGAAACTTGTTCCAATAGAGTTCTAAGCATAACTCGACGAGATGTATTGACTGATGCAATTAAATTTTTCATAACTAGCTAAAATTTGTTTAGAAATCTGTTTCAGCTGTTTCAATACAATTTTAATTACAACTCAACGATCTCTATCAAATGGTACATTCAGATTTTCAATAGTCCAAAGTATGCTTTTTCGAGTGACGGATGGTACTGGTGAGAATGTGAAAATCGTACGTTGGACTATCAAAATTCTGAGTGTACGTTTGGATAGAACTTATTGAGTTGTACTTGGAATTATATTAAAATAGTTGAAACAGAATTCTAAACAAACTCTATCTACTTTTACTTAAATCTTTAGCTAACTTCACCTGGGTTTATAAATAATTGTTTAGATTTGAGACTTCATCTTCAGTCAACTGATTATGGAAATTTTTTGGCTAATGAAGCAAGTCCATTAACAGTTAATGTTATTGATGATCGTTTACGTGAAAAAAATGTACAAGAATTTCAACATTTACGAAATGTTTCTTATGCACCATTATCAACATTTCTCGATTATATAACGTAAGTCTTTATAAAAAAAAAGAAGACAATAAATAGACATGTAATAGTTTCAATGTATACATGAATTTTAAATTTTTTCATTGAAAACTTTTTAATTTTATATTAGATACGGTTATATGATTGATAATATTATTTTATTAATTTCTGGTACACTTAATCAACGTCCTGTTGGTGATCTTTTACCACGTTGTAATCCATTAGGAAGTTTTGACCAACTTGGAGCTATTACAATTGCTGATACACCAAGTCAACTTTATAATGCTGTACTTGTTGATACACCATTAGGTAAAGAATTCATTTGTTTATTGAATAAAATATATTTTTTTTATTTATTTTTTTCTAGCTCCATATTTTATTGATTGCATTTCTGAACATGATCTTGATGAATTAAATGTTGAAATTATTCGTAGTACACTTTATAAAGTATAAAAACACGATTTACTATTATTATTTTTTATTTACTAAAATTAATTTATATATTTGTTTAGGCATATCTTGAAGATTTTCATAAATTTTGTAACGAACTTGGTGGTGTTACAGCGGAAGTTATGTGCCAAATTCTTGCTGTATATATTGATGAATATTAAAAAAGAAATAAAAGGAAATTATTTATGTATTTAATTTTAGTTTGAAGCTGATCGTCGAGCATTTATGATTACAATTAATTCATTTGATACAGGTCTTACACAAGATGAACGAGCAAAACTTTATCCAACATGTGGTATTTTACATCCGGATGGTTTACAAGAATTACGACGTGCTGATAGTTATGATGCTGTTCGAGCTGTTGCAACTCATTATCCTGTTAGTTAAATTTATTTTTCTTTTTTGAATAAATTTGATTTTGTTGAATTTTATCTATTTTAGCAATATAAAGAATTATTTGATGGAGCAGGAACAAATCCCGGTGATAAAACAATTGAAGATAAATTTTTTGAATATGAAGTATAACTTTAAATTTTATAAATGCAAAATATTTTTAAAAAAAGAATGTAAATTTTTTAATTAGGCTAAATTAAATATGTATGCATTTCTTCGTCAATTTCATTTTGGTATATTTTATGCATATTTAAAATTAAAAGAACAAGAAAATCGTAATATAGTATGGATTGCTGAATGTATTGCACAAAAACATCGTGCACGGTAAATAAAAGTTTTTTTTAAAGTTTTATATTTAATTTAAATAAAATATTTTCTTTAGAATTGATAATTACATTCCACTCTTTTGAATGATTTAAATTTTTTATGATTTTATTTTTTCACTTTCGTCAAAAATGCAATATTGTTGTGTGTTTTATTTATTTTTTTTGTCTTTTTATTTTTATTTTGATCCATATATATAATAAATGAAATGAAATAATTGTAGATCTAAAAAAAAGAAATATGGGTGATGATATTATGTCATATAATGGTGGTGTTGCTTTAGCAATGAAAGGTAAAGAATGTGTTGCTATAGCATGTGATAAACGTTATGGTGTACAAAATCGAACAATAGCAACTAATTTTACAAAAATATTTCAATATAGTGATCATTGCTTTGTCGCATTTTGTGGTTTAGCAACAGATGTAAGTTTTTTTTTGTACAATCTAAGAAAATTTTTTTTTTCAAAAATATTTTGAAAAATAAAGGTTCAAACAGTAGCTGAACGTTTAAAATTTCGTACAAATTTATATGAATTACGTGAACAAAGAAAATTAAAACCAGTTGTGTTATATAATATGTTAACAAATCTTTTATATGAAAGACGTTTTGGACCTTATTTTATATTTGCACTTGTTGTTGGTCTTGATCCTAAAACTGGTGAAACATTTGTTTATGATTCTGATAATATTGGAGCAATTAGTGATAATGTTAATTTAGCTACAGTTGGAACAGCTAGCGAATATATATTTGGTCTTGGTAAGAAATAATATCTTTTTTTGATTTATTTCTTATAGTCTTATATAATCAATATTATTTTTGTTTATTAGGTGAACTCTTTTTTAAACCAAATATGAATCCAGATGAATTATTTGAAGCAACATCACAATCTTTACTTAATGGTGTTGATCGAGATTCTGCTAGTGGGTGGGGTGCTGTTGTCTATGTTATTGAAAAAGATAAAATTACTGTACGAGAATTAAAAGGTCGACAAGATTAAAACAAAATTTTAATAGTATTATTTATTATTCTGTCTTTTTTTTTTCTTTTCTTCATTGAAAAATCTAGAAATACGAGACAAAGTCTACTCGTTTATTCATTTATTTTTAAATTTTCTTCTCAATTGATTCTCATCATTGTTAAAACAAAGACAAATAAAAAAAAGAACAATGCATAACTTATATAAAATTAAAATGATTGTAAGAGCGAATAAGTACCTGATTTTGATTGCATTTCAATCAAGACAATTAAATTGAAATGATAGCTTTTGACAGAGTAGAACAGCGATGCTTATCCTATGATACACTATTTAAATCATATATTCTGTGTGAATGAATTTTATGATTAATATAGCATTTTTCAAAATGAACAGCTGGAGTTTGTTTATTCATCGTCTGTTGTTATAATCAATTTCAAGAAGTTACATCTTTCTGATAAACAATGAATTAAATAAGACAATTTATTATTACTGTAGTTAATATTAATCAATAGATTACAGTATTGAAAAATACACTAGTATTGTATCTTTGGTATTATCATATATTGATACATATGTGTTGTATAGAGTCCGAGTCAGTTTGCCAACAAAAATTTTAAGTCAAAAGAATTCAAATTTGTTGAAAACACTTCATCAGAAAATTTCTTAAAACACAACTGTTACCCTGAGATAAATTTCACTTTAATAATAACTTCAAGTCAAAATAGTGAGAGCGTTTCAAGTAGTTATGCTGAAGTTATTAATTCTACAAAAGGTAAGTTCAAAAAAAATTTTGACAGGTTCCTATATATAACAAAGGCAAACATCACGATGATTTGTATTATTGGGTTTAAACTTTCAAATGCAAAGGAAGAAAAGGAACAAATTAGCAACGATCAACCTGGAGAAATCATTAGTACTGTTGTTGCTACAATATCGCGCAATGTAACCATATTTAGCATGAAAGCATGCATTAACACAACAAATCAGAAGAGCAAAACATCTTTGTGTCGGAGAAGTTGAACCAAAAGCTTTAGATGATTCGAAGTTGCCAGATGCATACTCTATTACACGTAACTGAATACATTTTGCAAAAGACATTATCGGTGGAAGTGAAAGAACTTTGCTTTTCACAACAATTGAAAATCTTACATGGCTGAACGTAACAAAATTCTGGATTGTGGATAAGACATTAAAAACTGCTTCAACTTTATTTCATCAATTGTATAGCATTCACGCAACTGCTGCTGGATATATTAGTGTACGAATTGTTTCTTTGGTTTACGCACTCATGAGTAAGAAATGAGTAGGAATTAAAATTAGACTGTGTATTAACTGATTTTGAAAAAGTTCAATCAATGTAATACAATTAAGTTGTCCAAAAAAAATACAGAACAGACAGACATTTTAGTCTTATAAAACATAGTCTACCTTTGGCTTTTGTAAGTCTTGTAGAAATTTCTGATGCCATTGGCAAAGTCAAAACTTTACTACTATCTGATACTGAAATAACTATTCAATGATCTCAAAATAACTGTATACAAGGAAGGATAAAAAGAACACTTTGAAACGGCACAATTCAAAAGCATAATTCATTATAACCACCATGTCTGTGGTCTTTCTTTGATAGCATGAAATTTCCAAGAACTCTAAAATAAAGTCGAAATCCAGCATAGACGCTGGGAAACATTAGTTGCTCGCTCTCGTGTGCGTATTTTCACTATGAATAAGCAAATTCTAAAAGAACAAAATGAATCAGACTCAAACTGTTCTTACTGACCGTTGTAATGAACCAACTATCAATTTTCTCTGACGCACTGCCCACAATCTTTCTTTCTAAATATTTATAATTTAAAATAAAAAAATTATAAAAACCTCAAAAAAAGAAGAAAATTCATAAAACCAGTAGAATTAGATTTCATGTCATGATTATCGGTATTTGTTGTCTTTTATTCAGGGGGAACTAGTTTACACATCTTCTCGTGGTGCACCTTGAAACTTACTAGATTTAGTAGCACAAGATATGAACAATTTTTGTTGGCGAACTGAACGCATCCAATCATATAAATGGAAAACAGATTCAGCATAACAACAGAAATGCACAAGTAACCAAATTGGCTCACCAGCATTGTCCTCAATCAACTCTATTGAATCATATATCAACTGAAAGAGTATGTTGAGACTAACATTTAGTTACCACTTTCATGATGTCTTGATAGAATTGTGAACAATAAAAATTATCAACAGAATAACTCATTTTTAGTTCATTTCTTAAGAGACGTTCCCTGAGAAAATCAAAGATTTTCTGTATGTGCCAAAACATGGAGATCAACGGATTCCCGATTTGACCTCATAGGAAGTTAGGCTTTATTGACCTATATATGAATGCAAAATATTACGATCTAAAGACTTACTTTAAGAGAGTTAGGAACTACTAAACGATATGACCCCAAAAAATGATCTCAAAAAATGAACAAAATTCAATTATTATGTTTTATGAATTTTTTCACTACCGAAATTGAGTCATATGCCAATCGATAGAGCTTGACTTGCTCTACAGAACTGCCCATATGGCATTTTTCGTTTATCTCAAAATGGAAGTGAAAAAGTTCAAATACTCTTTCTTGGTCGCTCATAAAAATTCCATCATTTTTCAGTATTTTGCCCGAACGACCTGGTGAGAAATCGATTGCCAAAAATAGCTATATATCTTCTTGTAGCCCATTCGATTCTGCATCAAATCCTATATTGGACTTTTCTTTAAAATGCTCTAGCGATACAAAGCATAAACTCAAAGATTGACGTATATCATCATTTTTTTCTTTAAAGTTTTTCAGTTTTCAAAATAAGTCATATACCAATTGATAGAACTTGATTTACTTTAAAATGGCATATATGCTCTTTTCCCATGATTCCAATACATAATCGAAAAACTTCAAATACTTAATTTTTTGACATGATATAGAATTTATCGCTTCAATGTTTTGATGAGATGTCAATATCAAAAGATGATTGTCAGACATGCAATAATACTATTGTATAACCGATTCAATACTGTATCGAACGATATACTAAAGGTTGTTTTCAAAAAAATATTTTGTTTATCAAGAGTGTTAAACTTAAAATAGTTGGGAATGATACCGTATTTAGATGTTTTACAATAAATAAAACATTTTCATTGTATTTTTGAAATTTTATATATGCATATTTCGATTAAATATAGAATATGATATTTTCACTATTGTGAATGGTCAGAACTACTATCTATATCATCTATATAGTTGTCACAGGCAGAATTCTTTTTATTTATTAGGCGAAAAATTATGAATTCATTTGTTTTCTTATATAAATATGCTTATTATGTATAGTTGACATTAAAATTCATTCAAATTTGGAATGTGCGAAATATTGGAAAAAGAATTTTACTATGAAAACAATTCAATAAACAGTTTGAAATAATTTATTTGATCAGAAGTTTACAAAATAAAGTTTTCTTACACACAATAAACAACCGATCTCAATGTACAGATATTTTTCGTTATGTTTGAATAACGCATTTTTTTCCAACGCGTTTCGCGACATTTCCTATATAAAACGCTTCAAAACGAGCTTTAATCAGAAAAAATACGTTTTACAACTTGAATTTTTGGCAACGACGCAAAACGTGTCTCTTTTTTGAGCGTGTTCCGAAGTAATTCAGGGATGAAATTCGTTTTGTAACATTAACTTTCGAAACCATGCGAAATGGATTCCCTCACGAACGCGTTTAACAACGTTTTAGATGTAATGAATATCTTAGATTGGAAGAAAAACGAGTTCCGCAACGTTCATACAAAAGCTGATATGAAACGCTGTATCAAAACACGTGTGTTTAAAACTTTTTCTATAATTAACGTTACAGAAGGCGTTTCACAAGGCTGTTTGTCAAATAAAACGCATTTTGTAGTGTTTTTTCCCAAAAGAATCTATCACAATGTTAAATCAAGACTGTATTGGAGTCAAGATTTTAGTGATTTTAAGGACAATGCTTTTCATAAAGTAGTTTGTATGTTAATGACGTTTTCATCAATAGAAAATATATTTATGTTGAACTATACTATTTACTAACAATGGAGGAGTGTGCACTGTAAGTTAAATTGATTGACCAAGTTCAGAACAAATGAACAGTCTCACTGAGAAAGTAACAAATTTAAAATATGAGCTGCTGTTGGCATGCCTAGACAGAGATCTATAAATATCAAGACATATGAAGTTTAGGTATAAAAATGAATGAGGAAAGGTTTTCTGCACTATTGTAAGAACAAAATATAGTGTTGTCCGAGCCGCTTGAAAGAGTATCCCTACAAATCCCATAATCGAACCGAACAACACTATGCTTTGTTCTTACAATAATGGAGAAAACTTTTCCTCATTCATTTTTATATCTAAATTTCATATACCTTGTTATCTATGGATCTCTGTCCAGACACGCCAACAGCAACTCATATTTTAAATTTGTTAGTTTCTCAGTAAGAGTGTTCATTTGACTCGAATATGGTCAATCAATTCAACTTACAGTATACAACCCTCCATTGTAAGATTTTTTTTGAACCTTTTTCATATGAATAAATATAGTTTATTTGTGCTATGCCATAATCATTAAGTAGGATTAGATTTTGTTTCCTTTTTATAAAAAATATTTTTATATACATCAGATCATTGAATGGATTTTTTCATTAAAACATATCTTGAAAGTTGTGCATTATTATCTTTGATATTACACTAGTAGAATAACAATGACATTGCATATTTTTTGCTACTGGTTTGCTAATTAAACTATTTCGTAACATTCATCATTCGATAATTATTTCACTTTAATGGACTATTTGCAATATCGTAGACATGAAATCTGTCAAAATATGAAATTAATTTATCCAATCTGTCCAATGACGATTTTGTAAATAGATAACCGAACTACTTAAATATATCAAAATGTGAGAAATAATTAATTCGATTTTAAAATGTTTGTCATATGACAAAAATTCACAATATATATCATTAAAAAAAAGAAACTATTTGTTCATTTTTAATATGGTTTTTTCTTCTTGAACGAAAGAGACAATTTAATGAAACAGAAAGGAAAGATGAAGTCAATCTAGAATAACAAATATACGCAGAATTTTGTCCGAATATCTGGATAAGGACAAAAAGGATTATAATAAACGACATATATACAAACACTCGATTCAAATGAATATCTTTAATTGTCATGTGGCTTTTATATGATCAATAATAATATATATTTTCATATTTCATCCTTATATTCCCTAAAATAAAAATAAATAATTTTTTGTTGTAAATTTAATTAAAAAATCTTTTAAACTAACCAATAGTCACATTCATATCCTTCAGCAACATGATCTAATAATACTTTTCGACGTGTACTACAATAACGATATTTATCTTGTACTTTTTGTTTCATTTCAGTCAAATTTGTTGTTGGAATTGTATCCCTTTCTAAATAACCACTTAATTCTTCAGTAGCATGTTCTAAATCTGCTTGATTTTGTTCAAAAATGATTCTAATATAAAAAAAGAAAAACTAATCTTTAAAAGAAAACAATCTTTTTTTTCTTTTTAACTGACGAATGATTATTTCGTTTGAGATAAAATGCAAATGGATATGTATACATTAATGTTTGACGACATTGTCGAAGTACATCACATGCTATTTGAAGAAATTGTACTTCAATCCAACTCATTTGTTGTTGCATAGATTCCATACGTTTTTGTACTTCAGTTAATAATTTACTTTCTAATCTTAATGATTCATGATGATTATGATAACGTTTATAATAATGAAGATATCGTTGTAATGCTTCTCGAGAACGTTCTTGATCATCACGAGCTTTTTTTGCATCATCTTCATTAAAACGATTACAATTATACCATGATGAACCGTGAGGTTCCCATGCACCCAAACATATCCAACAGAATTCATATTTGCAAGATTGATTTTTACATATTAAATGATTACAACCACCATTTTTTTCTGAAACAAAAAAAGAATTATTCTTTTGTATTGAATATACTCTTTCTTTTTGAAAAGATTGTAATGTGGGATCAAGTATATGCATAAACAAAAAATCTCAATCAGTTATTCAATACTTCTTCATTGGTTCGATTTTTCAAATCACCTGAGCAAAGATATACAATTATTACTATTACTAATTTTGTTATACTACTATACTAATATCTTTGATATTTTCAGTAAACATATTTGAATCCTGCTCAAATTTATCAGCACGTACTTTTGCAAAAAAAAGTAAACATCGGTTTATCTAATAAAAGGATGCTTCATTAGCAAGAGCCCCATTTTTATTTTGTTCTTTTATTCTTATTGTATTTTAAAGCAAACATTTCATACATTACAAAGTTTCATTTCTTTATCTTTGCTAGGTCGTACCTCTATGAAGACAAAAGCAAAGGGATCGAAAATCTTTAGTATAAATAGACCTCGTTTAGATCTGTCATTCACAAGAATTTCGTTCATTTTGATCCAACTATAACACAGTTATTCTCGAAATATTAACAATTATGGGACCTCAATAGTGAGCATTACGAAATCTCAAAACCTGGAATTGTGTAACAGACAATATTTCGAAAATAGCTCTATTATAGTTGGATCGAAATTCTTATAAATGACAGATCTAAACGAGGTCTACTTATACTAAAAATTTGAATCCCTTTTCTTTTGTCTTAATAGAGATACGATCTAGCAAAGATAAAGAAATGAAATTTTGTAACATCTCAAAAAATAATTTTGATCAAGTATTTTACAATATATGTATTAACCTGGTACTTTCTTTGAGTTCAATCAAATTGGATTCCACGTATCTTGGATGATAGCTTACATTCTAATCTTCAAAAGTATACTGATAATGGCTGTTTACTTTAAAACAAAATAAAAATGGGGCCGTTACTTATGAAACACCCTTTATATACTCTATATTAGTATTATAAATAAGTTACATAAAAAAGATAAACAATGTTATTAGTATTTTGAAATATGTGTGGAAGACAGTTTCGGAAAAAAGAAATGGAGTGCAATAAATAAGCTGATATTTCTACAGATATGCTAACTGGAAACATCAGATAAGCAAATGTTTGTATTTTTTGCAAAAGTATATGCTATTTTCTAATAAGCCATTTACATTTCAAATTAATTCATATCTTTGATAAAAAACAATGTCTAATTTTCAAACTCTGAGAACTTAGTCAATAGAAAAAGCCCTGCTTGTAACATGAATTTGAGCTGAGTCAGAATATGTTTAGTGGAGATGTTAAAGTTATTTGTATAATAGCACAGCAAATAATGTGTTTACTCAAATGGTCTAGAGGGTCAAATCAATGCAGGAGTGTTGACAGTTACGAATATTCACTCATCGATGCATTGATTTTCGAAAGCTAAATTTCTATGCATTTTCTTATATTTAAGAGGTGGAGGATTTTTATAGTATTTAGTATCGATAAACAATTGTAATAAATCATTGCATTCGTTAACACAACTAATATTTCCGAACTGCTTTACTTCATTTGTTATTGAACTTTCACTATATTAGGAATCAGTAGAGAACTTGAACTAATGTCTTCTTCTAATAGTAATGAATTTTCCATTTTCCTATAAGGAAATGATTTTACTACAAAAATTCTCATGATATGATAATTCATAAATCACAAAACCTAAGTCATTTTCTCATGATAGTTGTCTTCATACCTTCAACGTATGAAGAATATATTAATTATTAGTTTCATCTTATGAATAATTGAAACTCATGGTCATTAAAAAAAATGATCAACTTAAATCGTTTTAAATTTCTTCTTAGAATAAATGAAATATCACCAAAAACAAAATTACTAGAGACTTTTAAGAAAAAAATCTTATTTTTACCGATAGTTGCATGGCATTTAGGACATTCTTTCGTATTTGCAGCAATCCAATTGCTTGTTTCACTGTCATCATGACATTTCTTTTGCCATTTTTTCAGCCATTTACATTTAATTGGTTCATGCCATGATTCACCACATTGAAAACAAAATGATGTTTTACATTTAGTACATGTTACCATAGCCACATCACAATAAGATGCTTTAATAGCATTCGTGCAATTTGTTCCTGGACACCAACGCATATTTCGATTACATTCAACAAATGAATTTGTTATTAAATGTTTATATTTTCGACGAACTTCTGGTGCTTCAATAAGATGTAAAACAGTTTCGTCATCGACTAGAATATCACATTTCGTATTTGGACATGGTATTGTTTGTCCAATTCCTTCATGCATAATTTTTGTTGTTAGATATTGTTGCCAACAACTGGTACAAAATATATGACCACATTTTAAACCAGTCATTTCATGTAATGGTTTTGTTGAACAACATATAGCACATGTTTGTTCAGTTAAATGTTTTAATGGATTTATTGTTGTTGATGTTGAAGGTGAAAGTGATGGTGTTGTTGATGTATTTGACATTTGACGACGTGTTGAACGATGTGATGAATTTGATAATTGTGTTTGTAAATGAGGAACTTTTTTAAATGGATTAACAATATGTGCTTGACGAAATAATTCTTCTTGATGATGTGGATCATAAAAACGTTCCATTAATTTTTCTTTATCCCAACGAAAATGATGTAGTAATAAACGTACTGTTGTTGGAGGTAATTTAATAACTTCATTTACTTCTTTTATACATTCAACCATATGTTTGACTATTTCATCTTGTGATAAAACTATTTAAAAATAAATAAAATTTTTTTAGAAATAACACTATAAATTAATCAGTTATCATATTATAAAATTCTTTTCAACATTATTTTGTGCTTAATGTAAGAGTACTCAATCAATGATTTACAATTCAATATTTTCTGTTATAAGTTTTAACATTCGTCTTCGAAATAAAACTATTTTGACTTTAAATATGCTTTTTTTTTCCTCAATTGACTGACATATTTGTTCAAGGCGTATCAAAAATAATCTTACCAACATATTCAAAATTGTTATCTTGCTGATAATTATTTGATGCTCCAAAACCGGTAGAATATCTATTTGTTGACTGTTCCGATGAAGGACGTGTTGTTAGATTATTCGATTGTGATGGATGTACAATTGGTTCATCAATAGGAAAAAATCCAGTATCATCATCTGACTGTTCTCCTGCTTCTTCTTCATTTTCGTTATCTTCACTATCTGTATCTATTTCTATAAAATAAAAATTTTAATTTATATTTTCAGTTAATCTTACCAATATTAAATTGATCATCATCTGCCATGAAGATAGATTATTTTTACTTTTATTTCAATATATATATATATATATATATATATAATGTATCGATCGTTCGAGAAGAGTGAAAAAAAATGTGAACAAAAACCTAGAATAAAGAATAATAAATCGATAGAATCTATATAAATGAATGACAATGATAATACATAATGAGAATGATAACCTTAACAAGTGACGTCTCGTTAATATTTTTTTTTCTATATATTGACCTTCTGAGCTATTTAGAAAAAGTCTAAGGTTTTTTTTTCTTTCAAACTAGTTAAATAAGATCAGTCTGCTCTCATAATAATTATTGATCATATGATAGCTGCCATTTAAATAGTTGACTTATACATTAAATGTAATTTCATATTTATACGTTATATTCAATTATTTTTATGATGCAAAAAAATATTTGTCTTTGAAGGTAATCAAATGAATGAAAGGAAGAATGAAGAAAAAATAATAATAAATTTTTTTTTACTGACATCTATTTGTATTTTAATTGGTTTTTTATGTCTCCATTCTATTTCGATATATATATTATGTGTGTTTTTTTTTGGATTCAAGATTTTTTTTATACTAGCATGTCTTTATTATCGAAAGATATAAATCTTATTTTAAATTTACTTAATGAAGATACATGTGGTTCATCATTAACATTTGAACAAATATCAATACAATTTCAACATGGAATATCGAAATCAGATTATCTTCGTGTTGGAAATGCCCTTGTACTTTTATTACAAAATCGAGATTTAACTCCTACATCTCAACAACGTTTAATTATATTTTATCTTTTTATTGAAATGTATAAAAATGAGCAACAACCAATATATATGAATCCATTTGCTCCTATTTTTTTATCTGTATTACAATTAAATGAAGAATATTTATCAACAACACAAAAATATTTTCATTGGATTATATCACCTGTAACGAAACATGAACGTTTATTTGTTAATTTATTAATAAATAATAACAATAATAATAATTATAGAGATTTATTTAAAAAAACACCAAATCAAATTTTACAATCTGAATTACCAATAAATGATGATAATATACAAGCAGAACTACAACAACAATTAAAAGAGAGGATTTATGAAAGAACACAACAAGTACCAGTTCTTGTTCAATGTCATTTACCAGCAGTAATTGATGATCATGAGGTTAATAATGTATGTGAAAGAATAGGAACGATCTCTTTAGTGTTAACTATAGTGAGAAGTTTTTTTTACTCAGAAGGCAATAAATGTGTTTCTTGGGTTAGATTGACTATATTTAGAAGATGTATGTCCAAACTACAGACGACTAAAGTGTAATGTACATTACTTTTTTTGTATTTTTTTAAATAATTTATCATTTTTACGAGTACTAATAACGTCAGCATTTTGAAGTTCGAATGTCTAACAATTCGCAATTCAATTTTTCTCGAAGAAGTTTCGTGAATATAGGATATATCCCAAAAGTCGCTTCATCAAACAAAAACTAAATGTCTTTACTTTGATTCCACCATTTAGATGAATTTTTCGTTAGTAATCGAAGTTTATTCAAAACTTTTTTTATACGAATAATATAAACAAATACTTTTATTAAGTATCATTGTAACCTCACTAAAGAAAAGTACATGTGAAATGTTTTAGAAATGGTTTTTAGTTCCCATTCAACCAAATGATAAGAATTAGAACAAACTTTCTGAATCATAGAGTATTGATATTAACAGAGTAAATATTCGGAAATCATTTGATTAAATGCTTCCATTCGTGTGCGATAACTAACATACATAACTGAAAGCCTTTAGGCATCAAATGATCAATCTTCTTACTTGATTGACATGAATGTTCTATGATTCATAAAGTGTGTTTTGATTCTTTCGTACCATCATTGTAGAACCAACTAAAGATTATTTATAGAATGTTTCACATACATTTCCTGACTTGCCAACAAATAAAATTTCTTGAATGTAATAAATAACAATTCTAAATAGAGACAATGAAAAGTGATCTTGTCTAGCGAAAAAATTTAAAAGAGATAGTTCAAATATTTATTTTTCTTTTCCAGCATGGTTTTGATACACTTTTTGGTGCTTCACGTCATCGATCTAGTGATAGTCGACAAACAATAGAACGATTATTAACAAATAATGCAATGGAACAAACAATTCGTCCCGAATATCTTCGCCTTGTTCCACCATTACATGAATGTACAATAGATGAATTTGCTTGGCTTTCACCAATATCGAATATTGATCATGATTCATCATCATTTACATGGGATACATCTATGTGTACATCTAATACAATTAATCTTGAAGTTCGTTTATTAATGGATAAAGCTTATCGAGGTGCAATAAATTTACAACAACAACAAAAACTTATAGATGAACTTGATAATGATCCAGAACTTGTTTATCATATTGGTCTTATGCCAACAAAATTACCTTTATTAGTTGAAAATAGTCCATTAATAAGTATAAATTGTTTATTAAAATTAATGTCCTCAAATCAAATGACAGAATATTTACAATCATTAGTTAATATGGATATGAGTTTACATTCAATGGAAGTTGTTAATCGTTTATCAACATCAATGAAATTACCACAAGAATTCCTTCATTTATATATATCAACATGTATAAAAACATGTGAAGAAACAAAAGATAAATATTTACAAAATCGTTTTGTACGTCTTGTTAGTGTTTTTATTCAATCATTAATACGTAATAAAGTTATTGATATAAAAGATCTTTTTTTGGATATAAAAGGTTTTTGTATTAATTTTCGACATATTAAAGAAGCAGGTGCACTTTTTCAATTACTTAAAACATTTGATTTACGTACTGATGATAATAATGATCCAATAACAATGACAACGACAACAGCAACATCATTATCAGGCAATGAAGAATGATTCATATATCATTTTCTATTTTCATTTTATGAATATAGTAAATGTGTTGTTATTATTGTTTGTTATGCTAGAAAACTTCATCTTGCCATTTCTTTGTTTTTTTTCTTTTGATATATATATACATATATATATGTATTACAGTGATATTAAGTGATTGTTATCTAGTTTTGTTGTTTCTAATTTTAGATTACTTTAATGGCTGTCGAATCACATAATAGTAGCTTAATTTGGGATTCGACCAGTTCGCCATTACAGTTTCAATCATCATCATTATCAAATATTCCACTTTTTTATGATCGTTCACTTATTGCTCCATTAAAATTATCCGAACGAAAACGTAATTCTCATGCTACTATTTCACAATTACCACCATTAAAATTACGTTCAAGATTAACATGGCGTTCAAGTGATGAAGAAAAATTTTTTGCATACAGTACAACGAGTAGTGAACAAGAATTAACTTTATTTAAACAAAAATTTGATCGTCTTCGTGCATCACTTTCAGTAAGATTATTATATAATTTTTTTATTTTAAATTAATAATCATCATTATAAAAATATTTCCATTAAAAATAGGTTATCTAGTCAGAGGTATGTCTTATTTAAATTGCCTGGCTGCTCTTCATTTTTTTTCCTTAAAAAAAAATTAGCTTTTTTTCTTATTCCTTTTTTTTTTACTTTATTCTACAGCTATTCATTTTATTTTATAAAAATCTTTTTTTTTTAAGCAATCACTTGAAGATAATCGTCATACATTTGATAAAATACATTATAAAAAAGCAAGTATACAGCAAACAATTGATGAACGAGAAGAATTAATTGATCAATTATTAGCTACATCATTAGAATTGAATGATAAGGTTAGTTGAAAACATGAATTTTACAGTTACATATAATAAATTAGCTATTATTATGCATATATGAATATGAATATTGTCAATTCAATGAATATTCAATCGTGCGTTAAATAAGTTGATGAGAATGATGGATAGATATTAGATTCTCGACTAGAAAATCTATATTATAAAGATTTTTTTTTTTTTAATGTCATAGATCAGACAATGATATGAATCGATATTATAATATTTGAAATTATGTACTCCATTAAATCTATTCAATAGAAATGATTCTATAAAAAATTGATCAGATATTCTAAAGATTTTTATAAAAATTAAATAAATTTCCTGCAGAGTATTTCTTATTGTGATATAGCACTAATTTTCTTAAACGTTCGTTTTAACATAAATATTGTAATCGATTTACACAGATGATCATTTAATTTAGTTAAAAGAATTAAAAGATGAATTAATTGATCAACGTCGTATACGAGATAATCATGAAATGAGAAAATTAAAACTTCAACGTACATTAACTCGTTTAAATAAAACGAAAGATAAATCAATTGAAATATTAAAAACAAATGATAAAGCAAAATTAATTGAACAAGTAATTATTAAAAAAATATCTATTTTATATTTATAAATTGTTCGTTTTCTAAAGTATAATTCTCGTTTATTACAATTAAAAAATCAATATAAACAAGAAATAAATGATCGTGATAAAGAAATTGAAAAATTAAAAGAAAATTTATCCGAAGAATTTAATTATCAAACAGAGTAAATATAATAAAAAATTAATTTTTTAATTTATATTTATTTATTTAGTGAATATATAAAATTATTACAAGCAACAAAACAAGCATTTGATTTAGAAAGTCAGAAACGTGATATTTTACAAGAATGTGTTGATAATTATAAAACAAATGTTTATCGAGTAAAAAATATTTCATTTTAAAATTTTTATCAATTAAAATTTATTACTATTTTTCTTTGTTGTTGTTGTTGTAGGCAAGAAAACCTTGTTGTGTATCAACATCAGATCGTTTAAGTAAAATTTCTACTCAATTACGTTTATATTTAATTATGGAATTAACTTTACATGAACTTTTTCATTCATCTTGTTCATGTGGACAATTTAAACGTTCTTATCAAACATTTTTACGTTTACATAAAAAATAAAAATTTAAGCTTTTCATTTTTACTTTTTTTTTTATATAAATAAATATTTGAATATTTTCTTTTTTCTAGATGAATAAAGTACGACCATTGAATGCAAATCAAATTCCAAATGAATTACTTAATGATAAAGAACTTAATTTACAAATAAAACAATTACCAGAGAATTATAATTTTGAAATACATAAAACTATATGGAGAATTAAAACAATTCAAGCTAAACGAGGTAAAATAAAATATTTGAAAATTTGAAAATTTATTTCTTTTATTAGTGGCAATGCAAATGCCGGAAGGTTTATTTGTATTTGCTTGCACTATTGCTGATATACTTAAATCGTAAGAAAAAAAAATATTTTTTTTAAAATCTTAATAATTGATTTATTTCTTTAAGTTTTACAAATGTTGATGTAGTTATTATGGGTGATGTAGCTTATGGTGCATGCTGTATTGATGATTATGGTGCTCGAGCATTGAAATGTGATTTATTGATACATTATGGACATAGTTGCCTCGGTAGGTGAGTGTTAGTATTTGTTATAATAATAGTAAAAATGTTGTCTGAAGAAAAATGATGAATATAGAGAATGTGCTACCTAATATATTCTTTTTCATGGTTACCATCAAAAGAATATTAATGAGTATGAAGTTATATAAGAGCGATCTAAGACAAGCTTCTTAAAAGGATCAACAAAGTTTTTAATATTTATTTTAAAATTTCATTTTATTTATAACCAACGGAAGTTAATAGATATGAATGAAAGAGAAAATTATCACTTGAAAAGATAATTTCATATAAAACGTCGAGTTTTTTGTAAAAAATTCTTAAATATTGTTCAATCTAATTCTATTTTATTTCTATTAAGCAATCCGATATTATAAAAACAAAATGTCAAATTCAATATATAAAAAATATTCTGATGCTCAATGAATACTTTTATTTTACTAGTCCTATTGATCTTTTGCTTCAGAAGAAATACTTATTCATATTCATCATAATCTCTATATATTATTGTAAGATCGACTTTCTATGAATGGCTATGGTTATTCCTAATATATATCATTTATTTTAAAAAATAAAATAAAATTTTATAATATTATTTTATTTTTAGTTCCTATTGATGAAACACCTGGTATAAATATTCTTTATATATTTGTTGATATTCAAGTTAATATTCAACATATAGTTGACACACTTAAACACCATTTTACATCTGATAGTAAATTAGCACTTGTTAGTACAATACAATTTGTTCGAACATTACAAGTAATTTTATTTTTTTTCTCTTTCTTTTTTTTTTAAATAATTATATTAGATTATTAAAGAACAATTAAAAGATCATGTCGCTGATGTTATTATGCCACAAACAAAACCATTATCACCTGGTGAAATTCTTGGTTGTACATCACCAATTATACCAGAATCTTATTCAATTTTATATATTGGTGATGGACGATTTCATATTGAATCCATTATGATTCATAATCCAAATGCACCAGTATATAAGTATATTTAAATATAAATTTAATAAAAAAGAAAATAATTATCTCTTTATTTTATTTTATCATATAGATATGATCCATATTCAAAAGAATTTACTCGAGAATATTATGATATAAAATCAATGCATAATATACGTCAAAATGAGATTAATAAAGCAGCAAATGGTCAAATTTGGGGTTTAGTTTTAGGTTCACTCGGACGACAAGGTTCACCAAAAGTTTTACAAGTAAAAATTTTATTCGATATTTAAATACAAGCATATATAAATTATTTTTTGTTTATTTTTTTTTAGACAATTAAACAACGTTTAAAAGCAAATGGAAAAAAATTTATTCAAGTTGTTATGCCTGAATTAATGCCGGATAAATTAAAATTATTTAAAAATGTCGATGTGTAAGTTTATATACTCTTATTCATTATATTTTTATATACATTTTATTTTATTTTAGATGGATTCAAACTTCATGTCCACGTTTATCTATTGATTGGGGTGCTGGTTTTCAAGCACCAATTCTAACACCATATGAAGTATAGTGAAAACAAAATGATTAAAAAAAACAACAAATTCATATTTTTTGCTTTGATTTTCTAGGCTATGGTTGCTCTTCGTCAAATTGAATGGCAAAATCGTTATCCAATGGATTTTTATTCTCAAAATAGTCTTGGACCATGGACACCAAATAATTCTGAACATCGACCAATTAAACAACCACGACGAAAAATTGATGTAGCATATGAAACTAATAAAAATTCTGCTTCATGTGAAAATTGTTCATCATCAATTTGTTTAAATAAAACATAAATGTTTTATTATTTGTTTTATTTAAAAACAAAAAATAAAATTTATGATATATACTGTTATTTTTTCTTTTTTGTTTTTCAGATTATGATCAATGATAAACAATTAATTCATATGGATCGTAGAAACGTGATATTTAGTGTCGTACAGGATAGGTACGTTTGATATGTTTTTGCACAGTCATCCGATTATTAAGCTTTAAAGGTAGAAAATAATAATCGACATTTATTTAGGTGTATTTAAGCACACACATGTACGAACGCAAAATAGAAATGGAATAATGGTGATTGTATGCTCTTTACTAAGCTACCGTTGTCTTTTTTCCCTCGATTCGATTTGTATCGAAGGAAGATTTTTTTCTGTTTTTTTTTTTATTAACATGAATCATACGACAAACATGACAACAGCGAAAAACTGGTGTTGTCGCTTATATACGGTGTATATATATTATTAATCATCGTCAATAGTAAAAAAACGAAGAAAAAGGAAAAAAAATGCGTCATCGTCCTCCAAAACCTTGCTTTTCTTTTCGCCTTGTCGGCAGCTGAGTAAGAGAACAATCAGAGGCGCATGAAGACGAAGCAATTGCTAAAACGATGATGTATATATGCAGTTAGAGAGTATGCGTTTCTGTGTGCAACTATGACTCTATTTATCGTTTTTTTTTTATTAAAGTTGCTCGCGTTCTTCTGATATGCTGCTGATTCAACAGTAGGACGCAGGCTGACTAATACTTACAATTCATGAGATGACAAAAGTCTCGCATTCTTCTATTACAAAAAAAAGGAATTTTCTGTTTATATTTCGTTTGGTTAAAATTTTTTTTTTCGATTCCTATCAAAAGAAACCATCTGGCATTTTCTCAAAAATAATGAAAAAAAGTCAATATCTTTATTTGACGTTTTATTGTTTTTTTATTATTAATATAGATCGAAGATACAAACATTTACACCGACCCTTTTTACAATGTCGAATCAACAGCAAACAGCTGAAAAAAGTGTTCAAACTCAAGATTCATCTGGATCATCAACTGTTCTTATTGCAAATAATCCAGAGAATGCTGCTACTGAAGTAGCTAATACACTTGTGTCAATGGCAACTGGACGACAACGAGGAACAACAACAGTTAAACAATTAGTAAAAAAAAATTCTAAAATTATTTTATAATTGTTTCTTAATATTTAAGAATGTAATTAGTGTACCACATCAATCGACATCAACATCAACACCATCATCATCATCATTGCCAATTTTATCTCTCGCTGACTATACAACATCCCGTGGTGTTCCAACAGCAACTGCATTAGCTAATCAAGCTAAACTAACACCTAGAAAACAAGAAAATATCCTAGAAAATAATGATGATGATGATGATGATACATCAATGTCAACAGATGAATATAATCATATACGAAATGATTCAAATTCAACAATAAAATCTCGGCGAGGAAAACATAATAAATCATTATCAACATCAAAAAATAAAAAAGAAGAATCTATTGAACCTATTCAATACGGACCAATTTTAGTAAAACCAAGAAAATGTGTGGCACCAACACTTGCTAATGGTCGCAAAAGTAAAGATGAGCAAGTAAGAATATAAAATAGGAAATTTTAAATTAATGAAATTAATTGTTTATTTATTTGTATTTACATAAAGCTTCCACCTGAAGAAGATCTTAAACGTAAACAACGTCGTGATAGAAATAAACAAGCAGCAGCTAAATGTCGTAAAAAACGAAATGAACTTCGTGAAGAATTAGAAAAAGTACAAAAAATAAATCTTATTAATTTTAATTTAATTTATCTTTTTCAATAGACTGAGCAAATATTATTTGAACAGCAACAAAATCTCCAACGTTCAGTACAAAATTTATCTGAACAAAAACATCAATTAGAAATTCTATTACATCGTCATGTATGTTTAAAAAGACCTCATTTACCAATTCCAAACACAACTACAAATACTTTTAATATATCACAAGCTGATATTAAAACACTTCCAACATCTTTATTAGATTCAAATAATAGTAAACGTGTTACAATTAATTTTACAAATGCTCAAGATTTATTTGCTGTTGCACCATTAACACGTGTTGCATCAACAACCGATGCTTCACAATCATCAACATCAACTGTACCTATGATAACAATACATATTATACCTGAAGTAGCACAAGCATTACTTGGTTCAACATCGGTTGATAAAACTAAATTAGCTGAATTATTACAACAAGCAAATCAAAATAATACATCATCAACAACAGCTAATAACCATATTACATCAGACACAATATCTACAAATACTTCAACACAGAGTACAAGTTGATTATACATATATACTTCTTGCTTTTTTTTCCTTTTTGTATCCGTTCGATTTTCAATTAAATAAATACTATGTATTTAGATGAAGAACGGAATTGGTTTATATATTATTATATTGATCTCTTTTAAGTTAAACATCAGTCATTCTTGTATAAAATTCGATGATTTGTTATTATTATATAAAAGCACAAAAAACGTTTTTTTTTGCTAAGAAACATCCGTTCTTACGTTTTTTTTTCTTTAGTGATGTTTCTTTTTTTTTTTGTTCATCGATATTTTGTTGTGTGTGTGTAAGCATCTGTTTCATGTTCATTTTCGAAGTTGATTAGTACTAAAGAAAAAATAAAGTCTATAGTAAAGAAAAGTAAGAAATATGATTGTTTATGGAATAGAACGTTATTTTAGTTATATTTTTGGTAAATGACAATTCAAGATTGATTTTTTCGGAGGAAAATAACGATGACGATAAAATACATCGTTTGTTATTTATTGATGAAATATAATGGAGTTCAATTGGTTTATTCGATAATATATAATTTTTTAAATAATAAATACTTGTTCACAGAAGTAAGTTCAAGCTTAGAAAAAAAATTCTTTTATTTATTATGAATAAGATAACAAAAGAATAACCAATGTCAATTTCCCCTTTGAATCTAGTTGTAATACTATGTGTCGATTTTTACAATTGACAATCTTAGAGCTATATTTGGCTCCTAATTGCATATACTTTGTGATTCTTGTGTAAAAGTTAAAAGAGATACTCCTATCTTTTCTTTTAATATAAATTGCATTCATGTGTTATTTCCATCAGTCATATCAAGATTGTGAAATTATTCACGTGTTTAACTGAACATGTTAATTTGATATTAGAGTAAAACAGTTTTTTTTCTTATTATTCCTTGTTAGACATTTGTTATTAAGACAGTTATAAACTTTTTCTGCTTGTTTATTTAACATTATTATGCTTGATACATCTAAATGATAATAATATAGACGATAAAAAGTCGATTTCTTGAGAGACTACTTGTCTATTCAAAAATGAGTTCTGGAACAAAATCTAGGTCATAAATAAAAGAGGATAGTTTTTCAGTAATATAGTTTAATTAAAAAATTCTAATATTTGAATAAATAAAAAACAAAACTAATTAAGTTTTAACCTCTCTGCATACATCAAGATCTGTTTGTTTATCCTTTCCTTGTGCATATCCTTTTTATATAACTTCCGTTTGATAAATGAAAAATAAGAAAAAAGAAAAAGAAGATCAGATAGATTACTTTATATTTTTCATGAAGTAAGTGAAACGAGTATTATTTTATCATCGTGTGAAATCTATATTTGATATCATTGATAAATTTAACAATAGTGAATATGACCATGGCTCAAATGTTCAGCAGTAATATGATTCTATTCATTAATCATACGCATGTTTCGCTCACCATTTCTTATATTTCGTATTCTTACAATTATGATGACGATGTCATTTATAAATGGTAAAAAATACAAATAATCGAATACTACATATATTATTAGCACGTAAATCAGTTAAGATTAAAAGATGTAGTACAGTTGTAGCTCAAATGCTTGTTCAATATGCCATAGAGCTAGACAGTTATTAAAGAAAAAACAAAAATTATTATCATATGAAAAACGACAGATGATTATTGACAGTGATTCATTCACATATACACTTTTCATTAAAGATTCCGCTCATAAATTAGGTTTATTTTTTAAATAAAAATAAATATAATAATTTGTTTTATTTTAAAATTTAATAATACACCGATTGGTGATTATTGCCTTCAACGATGTGCGCTTCAGACGTTACTAAAATACTGTTAGGAATAAAATCATACTGAGGCGCAACTGAACAATAGTAAGAATATATATATTTTCATGACTATTCTTATTTATTTGTAGGATTTTTTAATAATTATGGATGAAAAAATTTTATGATTAATATTTCTGTGTTTATCTATTTTAAACTTAAATAAATAACCACTTGGATTGGTAAACAAATAAAAGTGAAAGAGTTGTTACAGTTTGTGTTTACTTGCAGTTCAATATAACAAATAAATTTTTCATTCATTTCATGCGAAACAAAAAATAATAGAACTTATCTGAAAGTGTAGGAAATTAAAATAATCTGTTCATAAACTTTCTGTCTACATTCAATGTCGTAAATGTACGATCACTGGACGTACGCTTAGTATTACTTAATGATATATTGAGTGGAGTATTATCGGCTAAAAAAAGTAACAATACTTGTTGCATATAGAGTTTTATAGTAATATTTTTGTAGAATAATCTTTTATTGCTTTGACAAGTAATTACTGCGGAAATCAAAGATCTATGTAGGAGAAGAAAAAAATATTATCAATTAGTTGTTAACTGATTGTAAAAAAGGCTTTTTAATTCTACGCTAGACTACATAATAGCATTGGAAACCTCTATTTATATAGATGATTGGCATAAAAACGGTAAAATATGTTTGAAAACAAATACTCTAATGAAAAAGCAGTGTGAGCGCTTCAAAGTACTTTACTATAAGATTAAGACACCTTCAACTTCAATATTGTCCTGTTTGATTTGCGAATATATAGGATGCGTTAATAGTAATATTTGACGGAAATTTCCAAGTATTTCTTATTCGAAAGATTAAAACTGGCATAGATTATAAATAAATAATAGATAGTATTGGTAATATTTGTATCTATCATTAGGAGCCAACAATGTTGAATAGCACGTATGTTTTCAAATATTTTTCGTACTATTGCCGTATTACCGGTTTAGCCATACAAATGTTCAATATATTTGGAAGTAATTGCTGTTTGACGTTAACTCAAAAAGACTCATTTAGAGCCTGTTTGAATTGTTTTAGTGTTTCGTCTAGATTATCATATACTTGTAATACAAAATCTATACTATTATGTAAACAATAGATTGTTTTGTAAATTGTTTAAGTGATGGTGTGTAACTTATTTCACACATTGGCTGTTCTCTACATAAATGAACAATGTTCGATAAACTGTCACTGGCATTTTTGACCTTATTCGACTGTAAATATGTGCGTATGTTCATGATTAACACTCCCAAATATGCATAATATATTCAATTTTCGTGTACGTAAAGCTTGCTTCAGGAAACAACAAACTATTCGATAGCAAAGTTATTTGTATAACGACCAACAACTTATCAATTTTTCCACCTTCAGCTTGATCATCTCCTTACTACTCTTGAACTAAATATATGAGTCGTCGTTTGCGAGCTGATGATCACACATGTAAAGACAGTTGTGAGCCTGAATGTTCTGAATAAACTATAAATAATTCATTTTCAAATTCAACATGTTTCAACAGATTTGATTGAATTTATCATTGCTATTTTTTCTTAGGCCTTTTTTAACTGAAAAAAAAATTCAAATATATTATATACATAACTTTCATTATCAAGAAATAAAAAGATCATTTGCATCGATAAATGTATGTTGTCATAGCTAAAAGTAATCGTTGAATATAACTTCACTCTGTCCTTATAATACAGCATTATGTGTATGTTATCGTAAAGTATGTCATAATTCAAGAAAATGATTTAATACAATCAATATAAAGAAAGTAGGAACTAATTCTGTCTTAAATATTCAATGCATTATTAATATGTCATCTGATGAATCTGATTCGATCTATGAGGATTATAATGAAAATCGATTCTTCATGATTAAAATAGAACCAAATGACACTCTTTTTTGAAATTGACATTATTAATAAAAATTGGTTCATTACTTCCAACTAGCTTAAATTAGCATTTTAGATCGAACATTAGGTTAGTCACATAGATTTTTAATCTTTTTTTTAATCTAACAACTACCTCATAGCCAAAATAGAAAAATATAGGATGTGATCTTCTGTTTTTCATACACGCATATGTATGTGTTTTTTCAATACATCAGAAAAAGTACAGTGCCTTTTTTCTTTTGCAAAAAATAGTCATGAATGACACCTATTATTGATTTTACGAGTCAATGAGAAAAATGTTTGATCTACTTATTTTTCCTTAATTATTTCTACCCTCGTTAGTGAAAGAATATTATTTGTGCAGAAGTGAAGTTGGCAGCCGATTCAAGTATTTCCACCACCGATTCGCGTAGAAAATGTTCCAAAAAAGTTCCAAGTACAACTCAACCAGCTCTATCCGATGGTGAAATCAGATTTTCGATCGCTCAAAGTATGTGTCAGAAAATCCCAAAATATAGGCCTTTTTCTATGAAATAACTAAGTGAGATAAACGTTTTTTAGTGAATCAAAAACATTGAATATTTAGAAATTGATTGACATCAAAGGTAGAGAAGGTACAACAATTTCGAAAAGAGAAGAAATATTTGAAGGTAAAGAATATACTATTTCATTTCTTTTTAAATGTTGATGAATCGTTGCTTCCATCATTCGAAGACATGTGCTATAGGATGAAGACCATCATACATTCCAGTGATGGGAATATCTGGTTGAATTGTGTCAAATCACTTTCTTCCAGTTAATTGAAGTAATTGGATATTGCATTTTTCGATTTCGTGTAAAACAGGAAAATCTTCAGATAAAAGCCATGTTTTTTTGTTTTTCGTTGAAGTAACTGCCATGTAATATTTCTCTTCAGAGATAAGTGTTTTATTCTTCCAACTATATAGTTAATGCGTTGTACTGTTTCTTCCGCCCCTCTCCTCGATGAATATCATTTGTCCCAAATATAAAAATTAATTGGTTCACAGGGTGCATAAATATTTGGTCTTCATCGGACTGAAGCCAACTCGGTGCCTCAGCAAAATCGCTTTCTGATGGAAAACAAAGACGAATCTCATTGGTTGAATTTTTAATATTTTTCACTGATATATTCCGTGCAATTGATGATTTAACAACTCCTGTAATTAATTTATTTTGTTCTCTTAATGAGTTATTTATATATTGACCAAGTATCTCTCTTTTTTTATCTTCATTATGCTATTAAACGAATATTGTACAGATATCTTCGTATTTCTAATCAAATTTTAAAAGAAAATCTTACTATTCCAGCTTTTCTATAAACAATCTTTCTGTGCGAATCGATGATACCTTTATTGGTTATTTCGGAGGAAAATACCAAATATTGCGATTTTGCGTGACAGATTTTGTGATATCAAGAATCTAATCTTACCATTGAATAGGGCTCGTCGTGTTGTACTTGGAGCTCTTCTGGAACGCCCTGGAACGCTTTCTAGGCGAATCGGTGACGGAAATACTCGAATCGGGTGCCAACTTCACCTATGTATTCAGAACAGCGCTAATGACTACTGTATTTAACAAAATAAAAAAAATTGAAATATCTTTTTCTTTTGCAGTAGACATTCATTTATGCAGTTTTTGTAGAGCTTTCGAGAATGTTTCTTTTAGAAAAAAACAAAGCACGACCGTTTTCTGAGGACGACATACATGTAAAATAAAAGTCTTATAAAGATTTGTATCATATTAAATAGTATGGAAACAGCGCTACAACTATATTTTTGTTCTGAATATGAAGGAATTATCAGAATAGGTCAAGAGGGATTTATTCCTATAAGTTGTATAGAACTTTTCAACAAGCATCTTTTAAAAGAAAAATTAAGGTTTACTATTTGTCTGAGTAGAGATATTTGGAAAACAAACAATGTTTCAAAATTACGAGACGTTCGATATATACATAAAAATAGTGATCATAATGAGAATGAAAATAGACAAAACACCCTTTTTTTGAAAGAACATCAGTTTTGAAATAATCGAAATGAGTAACCGGGTTCTTAAAGATTTCCATTGAAAATTTATTTTACTAGGAAACAACTATGCAAAGACCTATTTCTCTCGAATTTAAGAAGACTTTCTTTCTTAATCCCCCCCCCCCCCCTCAAAGCAAAACAAAACGAAGACCTTGATCATTTTAAAGAAAAAAACAGCAAGAAATATGGAACAATTCAAGTAGTTAGTTGTAAGATATTAAATTATTTAAAGAAATGATGTACAAATTAGTCGTGCAAGCATCCAAAAGTTTGAATTTCCTCATTTTATGAGCAATTGTTTTATTCTTTTTGTATCGTACACAAAAAACAAGAATACAAATAAACCAGTACGATTGTCTTGTGTACCTTTTGTTGGCCATTTGTTAATCAATCATTACTGATTGTAGATCATAGCACTTAAAAACATAACACTAGTGAAAAATTTTATGAACTAGAAAAATAATATATACTTTTTCTAACAGTATGATAATTTCATCAATAGTTTTCGTCCTGTTGTTAAATGGCATAATTGATTGAGTAGCAATGGATGCTTAATACCATTCATGAACTGATGCGTATGCAATCTATGATAGAAACTGCTAAATATATACATAACATGTTGTGATTATTTACATTCATAGGCACTGGTTGTAGATGTTGAAAAAGAAAAACTACCAATTATTTTAATAGCAATCATTGGGTTTATTCATGCTTCATGTGATATATCACCAATTGCACATTTAATTAAACCCAATAATGATTCACGATTAATTTTGTACGTAATCCAGATCGATGATTCTGGTAACAGTGTTTTGGCCAAAAACCTTCAGGAAGCAGACCGTTTCTGGCCGGAATCTGCTGAAAAATACCAGAAATTTGACGCAAGAATCCGATGACTGTATCCGGCTGCTGGTTTTGACAGGTTCGTGTTGGTTTCGGGTGGAATTCGTCCACCGGAATACTGTTTTCATGTTCCGGTGCCTTCCTGCTAGATCCGGCCCGTACTTCTCAATCTGGGAATTAAACTTACTTGAACTTCCTAAATTAAAAATAAAAAAAAATTTTTTTATTAAGACGAAATATTAAAGATTTACGTATATTTCTTGTGCATCTGCTACATTTCCATTGCTCATCTCTCTACACATATTTTTGTTAACACTGTGTCGATGTTGAAGTGGGTATATACTGAATAGAAATGACTATTTGTAAAGAAAAGCAACATATCATTGTCATAGGTTCATTGAAAGATCACTAACAAAACAAATTGTTTTTCCTTCATATTTATATTTTTATTGGACATAACATGAACTTATTCCTATAAGCGTATAGAAACAATTGTTGTAATTATATTGGAACGATATTGTGTAACGCCTTACATTGATGATCTCAGTTTGTGCCTGAAAACCATAGTTTCTTTTTTCACTACTATATTTCATCAGGTGAGCACGTTCCAGTGTAACATTATCAAAAATAATAAAAAAATAATATCAAAAAAAATATCTTATAAACATTCAGTCTGACTGAGTGCGACCTCTTGCTTATGGTCTACAAATCCATCCAATATTTTGCGAGTAAGAGAACTGTTGTTGAAGCTTGGATGACGGTAAAAATTTTCGTATTTTATTTTACTTTTATTCCACTATTCCATCATGTCTAACCAATCTCAACAAATACCGCGAGTATTATCAATTCAAAGCCATGTTGTTCATGGATTTGTCGGCAATAAATGTGCTGCTTTTATTCTTCAGGTTTTTTTTCATGATAATCAACAATCTACTTGACATAATAGCAAAAAATCTTTTTAGCTCTATGGTTTCGAAGTTGATACTATCAATTCTGTTCATTTTTCCAATCATAGCGGTTTGTGTTTTTATTTTCGAGATATTTTTGTTTATCAGATCATTTTAATCAATAAATAGGATATAAAACAGTAAAAGGCACTCGATTAACTGGTGATCAACTTCGAGCTATTTTCGAAGGTTTATTAGCTAATGATCTTTTGAAATATGATTATATTCTTACTGGTTTGTAATTCTTATATTTTAATGTTTGAAATGATTTCTCTTAATAGGTTATATGGGCTCTGGTGAATTATTACATATTGTTGCTGAATACATCCATCTTATTAAATCTAAAACTCCGCATGTCAAGTACAGTAAATATGAAAGAATAATAGAAAATAAATATCATAACTATTTCTAATTTTTTTTTAATGAACTTTCGAATGTTTAGTCTGCGATCCAGTTATTGGTGATAATAATAAAATCGTCAGTGATTATTTAGTTATTCATTGTATTAAAATTATTTTATAAATTATTATCTAGTATGTTGATCAATCTTGTATTGAAGTGTATAAAAATGAACTTCTTCCATTAGCTGATATAATTACACCGAATGACTTTGAACTAGAGTAAATTATTTCATTTTATATAATTTTTAAAAATAACTTCTCATTTCAGACAATTAATTGGAAAACAAATTGACTATACTCACAATGATAGTGAAGAAAGCTTTTGGCGATCACTACAACTGCTACATAATATGGGTCCATCTCATATTATTATTTCGAGTATCTCAGTAGATAAATTAGGTGGTAAACAAACTATATTACAGTTAAGAGCTAGTTCTAAACTTGAAGGTAGAATTATTTCTAAATTAAATTTAGAATAAATTTTGTATTTAAATGACTTTAGATAATCAATATCAAACATTTCAAATTGACTTTCCATCTTTAAAAGGTTCTTGTACAGGTACGGGTGATTCGTTTTCAGCTTTAATTCTTGCATGGTTTCATAAAGAAAATAATATAGTTGTAAGTTCATTCTCTTATTTTAAAAAATAATATCTTCTATCTTTGATGTTTTAGCATGCTTGTGAAAAAGCTACTTCTATTCTTCATCAAATTTTATTAAAAACAATTGGTAAGTGTTAACTTTTATTTTGCAAATCTTATCAATACTATTGATATTTTATTTAGAATTATCAAAACCAATTAATATTCATAATACACATAGTAATGAATTATGTTTAATTGAAAGTAAGACAATTATCGAATCGGCTGAAACACTTTTTCATGCTATTCTTAATGACAAACACATCAACTAATAATATATATTAATATATCAAATAATATGCAATGTTTTTATATTTTTATAATAAAAAATATTTTTTTTCTTATGTATTTCATATTTATAATTTAAATTTGTAATAGAACATTTCAATAAAATAAAATTGATTTACTTATTATTTTTTTTATGCGACGTAAACAATCGAAATGAATGTAATGAGAAAAAAATCTAATAACAACAATAAAATAAAAATTTGTTTTACTCAATAGTAAAAGTATTAAGTTGTTTATATCAGTCTAACGTGTCGGGAGCATATGTGATGATCTTATAAGCACACATATGTGTTGACAAAACACGGTATGTTGAAAGAACATAATATTGCCTACATTTCTCCTTGACATAAGCAAATGTACAACAACAAAAAACAAAAGTATGTTGTCTTTTTTGAAGTTTTGTCCTAAACAAAGATCGTGACACGTTCTGACAAATCTTGAGACTATAATTTAACATCCAGATCAGTAGTCTAAAAATAGATCAACATTGAAAAGAATTTTTTCTTGGAAATATTAAATCGCTTTGTCATGAAATAAAAGAATTAACTTTCGCTTATTATTTCTATTTAGAACACATATTGACTAAACGATTGTTTTATTTTTGAAAAAATTAGTATTTTGAATTGATGAGTTTAATGAAAAGAAACAAAAAAAAGATTCAACTCATCTATATTACTTTAGATTTAAAACAGTACTTTCTCAGATAAATATCATGTTGGTACACTAGCGTCCATAATTTATGACTTTGTCAACATAACGTTTTTATATTACAAAATAGTACAAATATTATAATTGTTTCTTAGACCAAAATCAATTCATGCAATTGATATTTTTCTTTTTTTTCTATTGCTTTTCGAACGTTTAGTATTTTCAAACAACATATATCTCAAACAAAAACTTTCAGAATTCATCTGTGTTTGTCAATGTATTGCTGTTCATTAAAAATGAATAGAGTTTATCTGAATATTAATTCTTAAATATAATTGAGTTATAACGAGTGATTTTTAATTTAAACCAAGTTCTGATAAGTTTCGTACATATAGTTTAAGATTAATAATATAAATAGAATTTTTCCTAGTAGATCATAGTTTTCTTTATTCAAATAATTTTAAAAATCGTCAGTCTATTGCTTTTTCAATATAATAAATGCAAACAGAAAAGAATAAAGAGTAAATCCTTCATCAAATTTCAAGGAGAAATGTTTCTTTTGACTCTAGAAGACTTTCTCCTTGAATACTTTCTTTTTCTCTTGTAAATAAATATCATATTTATAAATTATAAAACAGGACAACCTTTCAAATAACCAGAAGTCAATAGAAATATGATACGACGCATTCATCCTTGAATAATTAAGTCTAAGTGCTGACATTCTTATATCGTATACAACACGACAACTACGTACGCTTTACACATGTTATTCATTCATAAACATATTTAATAAGCATATTTATATAAATCATATATTGGATAAATGCCCTATAGAATAATAAATAAATACAAGAAATATTTAGAAACTATTTTAACTTGCAGACTATTTTACAATTGTGAATAATCGATTTATTTTCAAGTGTATGTATAATTATTGAGTTGTACTCACTATTATATATTGGAAATAGGACATAAATACATAAGAATTATTTGTCTTTGTATTATTCAATTTCATTTCATTCACAACAACCTTGGATACGAAGACTGACTATTTTAATACTGACTACTTTTCAGAGTTGAGCAAAAGACAGAACAGAAAAAAAATTGTGTTATGCTCACCTTTACTATTTATAAAAGAAATCATACAGTACAGTTTATTTATAGAAAATTAATTATTTTTTATTATCGATACAACTACTTCAATAAAAGATCATATGCACTTTTTTTTTCTAATTATATCAACTTCCAATAATTATATAAACATATTTATTATTAAAATATCTTACACAAAATAAATAAATTTATAAAACAAGAATGAACATGAATTTTCTTTTTTAAATTATATTGCAGAAAATAAAAAATTATCGTTTGCTAATTCTTTTCATTTTAATAATTGTTTTCGAATTTGTTGATTCAGGTAATATATCATTTGTATTTCGTCTTGATTCAAAATATTGTGTAGGAGGTATTTCATCATCATTTTCATATGGTTTCGAATCATCGAAATTATGAGAAAATCGATAAGTATGTTTGGTTTCTGGACTATGACTTACTGGTGATACTCGTCTTTCGGATCTCTAATATAATAAAGAATATAGATGAAGATGTTATTTTACTTTTTTTTACCTTTATTTTTGAACGAGGTACAGTACATACACCTGATGGATATACTTTCGATGTATTATTATTCATTTGATTATATTCAGTATTTAATGCTTGTTCTTTTGCTTGTATTCTTTGTACATCATCAGTAACATCACCTGAACGTATATAATCATAAATATGATCAAGTTCACGATAATTTTCATCTTCTGAATCATATTCTTGTTGTCGAGTATATTTTCTTGGTTTATCTACTTTTAATCTAGCATAATAACCAGAACGTCTTATAGGTTGTTGTCTTTGATTATTATCTATATAATTATCTGTTAATTTTTGTTTTAATGTTTCAAAACTATCACGATGATATAATTGTTCATGTTTATGGAATATTTTATTATCATTTTCTATATCTAATGTATCATTATAATTTAATATGTCACATGATTTACGATAATTATCTTTTGTTAAATCTAATGAATAATATTCAATATGAGATTCTGATTGTGATCGTTTTTTAAATAATGGTTGTTTACGTTTTGATATTATTTTTGTTGCTATTGGATTTAATACAAGTGGAAAATGAATATATGAAAATTCTGTTTGATATTGATTTATAATATGATAACATGTTTGAGTTAAATTATGAAAATATTTATTATTTAATATTTCACGCATATTTAAACAACGTTGAATTTCAATATCACTATTTATTGGTATTGGAATAACAATTACTTGAGATTTCAATGATGATGGAATTATTAATGGACAAGCAAATATAACATGTTCAGTATATGGTAATAATAAACGAAATTTTGTTGATGATAAAAATGATGATTCATGTTGATTAATACTTGCTGGTGAATAAATATTATCAAATGATATTGAATTATTAAGTAAACGAACAGATACTGGAAAACGAAAATTTGATACTAATTCTTTTAATTGAAAAACACCTGATATATCAATACTTTCTGAATCTTTAGTTGAATTTAAACGATTATTTTCTGAATTAAGTGGACTAAAAAGACCAGATTCATTAAGTGATATATAAACAATATCACCTTGTTCTGTTTGACATTTTAAATAAGGTTCAGATTTTTTTGATATATCATAGATATTTTTTGTTGAATTATTTATATGTAATTGATTATTATAAGAATGTGATGATTGAGTTTTTTTTCTTAAAAAAAATAGACGAGATTTATTTCGTAACCATGATGTTGTTGATGAATGTGATGCAAATGGATCAGATTGATATTCTTTATTATCTATTATTTGACTACGATGTGCAAAACATTGATTTAATATTGATATTATTTGACCGGGTTGAAGAATTTGTTTATCATCATTTAAAATAAGAAGATTTTTATGTGAATCTAAATCAGATAATGATCCATAACAAGAATCTGCACTACCAGAAAGTTGTTTTTCATCTGGAATATATCTTTTCGTATATGCTGTACATGTACTACGAAGAAAAAAAGCTTGTGGCCATTTTTCAGTACGTATTTGTTGATTATTATTATCTTTATTATGTTCAATAATTAGTAAATCTGATAATTGATGAAATGGTTCAATAGCTTGATCATTTTCATTGAGTAATTCAAAATATCTATGATAATTAATTGGTACTCGACAAAGTGGAATTGATAATGAACGTCTTTCATTTAAAGTTCTAATAATAAGACGTGTATTATCATATTCATCATCACTATTATCATAAGTTAAATTTGTTGTTGTTAATGTTACGAGTGATTTAGATAATTTTTTCGTTGCACGAAATTTATTTAGTGTTTT
>JAJEKB010001372.1:207120-262711 GCA_022393335.1 Macrotrachela quadricornifera | reverse complement strand
AAATGGTTGGGCCGAAAAATTCTTGGGCCGAAATTCATGTAACCCGTTTATTTAATCATAACGATATAAGAAGATTTTTGTTTCTTTTTCCAAAATGGAGAACTGGATTTTTTCAGCGTGGAGACACGAAAACATTGGATCGTTAGTTAAATTTCATTTATTTATAATTTTTTTTTCTACAATTAATATGTATTTTTTCTGTTAGAAATATAGAGACATTGACTAATTTGTTAAATTTCAATGATTAGTAACCAATGTATCGACAACGATCAGGAGAAGATGAATGGATTGACGCAAGGTGACTATCTAACAGAAAGAAATTCCCTGCGACACGTTTTTCTTAAAATGATAATACCATTGTTTACGGTATATTTAGGAAACTAAAAATAATAGAAGATAAAATTTTTAATCTCAATAATATACTCAAGAGTGCATGATGTATAATCATGCTTATGTTGTGTACTACAGTTTTCATAATAACCAAGCTGGAATAGTAAATCGTGTGATACAGAGTAACAGAGCGCCTCTCCAAGTGAGGATGAGGGAGAAATAGGGTAACAGAGCACCTCTCTTAGTGAGGTACGAGCGAAAGAGAAAAAATGCATGTTACCCGACTCGATCATCGGAAGCATTAGATGAACTCTGACAAACCATAAAAGATGCATCTTGTATATCTAGCATTGGCTTCACTAGTCCAAAAGCACTCAAGATCCTTAACTTTTTTTGGGATAGGTATGTTTTTGTAAGTGGTAGAGTCGTATGAATACAAGCATAATATTCTGCTCTTTGATCACCGATATAAATCTCAGTGAGGTTCACTGTAGTGATTGTCTACGTGATATAATCAGTGAGCGATAGGAGAATATAAAGATGAAGGAACAATGTTACTCTATTTTGTTGTAAGGCTTTGACTAAATATTCTGCTTCTTGATTACGAATATCATTGTAACAGAGGTTCAGTGTGATTAGTATCTATATGAAATAATGAGTGACTAGCGGGACAAGAAAAAGAAGGATGAGTGTTACCTTGTTTACTTGTATGACTGTTGAGATTCAGTGTAGTAAGTCTATGTAAAATAATTGGTGTGTTAGAGTAAGAAAATGTGAGAAGAATATTACTTTATTATTTTGTAGAGAATTAGCATAGTAATATACTCCTAAGTCAGTAATGTAGATCTGTGCAAGGTTCAGTGTGACAAGTGCCGCTGTCAAATAATCAATCATTGATAAAATAAAAAAAACGAGAAAAGAATGTTACATTATTTTGTTGTAGAACATTGGCAAGATAGTATGATTCTTGTAAGTTAATTGCATTCCTGTGGAAGTTCAGCGTAGTGAGTATCTACGTGAAATAATCAGTAATTGATAGAATACGAAAATGAAGAAAATATGTTGCTTTGCTATCTTGCAAACCATCAGCTAAACATCGCATGACTTGATCACCAATAAAAGGCCCTCGAGATCTAATGTAGTAATGTTCTATATGAAGTGTAAAGAGAATTTAGATGATGAAGAGATTTGTAAATAAACCTCATAATACAAACTTTGAATCGTTTATTAACATCTATGAACGAGTAGAATACTTCGATGTCGTCGATTTTTCAAATATAATAAGAGTCTCGTTGATTAAAACATTTAACTCCACCAAACAGTTTTTTAAAAGTTAAATATTAGTTTTTTTATTTCAATTTCAATAAGATATTTCGAAAAATTATATTTAACACACCTTTTGTATCCTTTTTATTTAACTCAATTGTTTGTAAAATAATTCGAAGAAAAATCTATGGTAAAAACAAATTAAATAATTTTTATAGTAGAAATTATCCTGATTAGCAATATATTTAAAATATAAATATCACCATTAATCCCGAATATCTATGATTAGAAATTCCTTCAGTTAATTTCTATGAAGTTGCATCAGAAGAAGTATGATATAGATAATGCATAGTTCTATTATTTTTTTCTAGCATCTTTGACAATAAAATTTTCATCTAATACACAAAATTAATAGCAATAATATTATGTTCTGGTAAATACGAGCCTCAATACAGTATTTATCGAAATCGGCATGAGTTTTTTTTTCTTTTACTGTGTAGAAATACTAATTAACAATTAATATTGCGTACGACATTAATCTCGAGAATAGAAAATAAAAAAAACTAATTGTTGAAATATTTGTATATGACCACTTTACTAATAGAAAATATAATGATTAAATTATCTATTTGTGTTTATTTTTTCATAGAAAAAAACAATATAAAGATATAACACAAAAAAAAATTAAAAATGATCTTGACACGAACAAGTTCCATTAGGAGAAAAGTGATGGATACAATTAGCATCACGAACAATAATCTCACATTGTCGAATTTTCGCAATTAATTTTGTAGCTTCATCTGAAAGAAAGAAATGCATAGGTTATTGGGAATGATAGAAAATAAAATTAATAGCATACGACAATCTCCACAAACACGAAGGTTTTTTGTAATTTGAATAAATGATGGTTTTCTTTCATCAATAAAATTAAAAGCAATAGCAAGTCTTTCACTATGAGTACATAAAACCGATTCAATTGTTTCATTTTCATTTAATGGACGAGTAATCCAACTTGAATCATGATTATGTCCATGTTTAATAAGTTCAAATGATATACGTTCAGCTTCAGCATGAATATCATTTGATCGAGGATGAGAATGATCATGAGCTTTGAATTGCTAAAAAAAAGTTCATTTTAATTCGATTTTTATTATAAAATTATCTTACTGCAATTTCACCATTCACTTCGGTCCATGCTAAACCAGCTTGAACTTTTTTTCCTATTTCTTTTATTCGATTTAATCGAATTTTTTCTGCTTCTTTATGATCACCTAACGATGAATATATATTACAAAGAAGAATTGAACCAGATATTAAGGTATCTTTTTCATTTGGAAATAATAATTTCATTCTTTTATAGATTTTTTCTGATAAAATTAAATTATGAGAATTTCGTGCACCAGATAAGATAGCAGCTATAATGAAAAATAAACAATGAATTAAATTAATATTGAAAAAAAGTCTTACTATACATAATTGAAGAAGGTGGATTAGATTTTTCATAATCTTCTATTAACTTTTGTGCTTCATCAAATAAAAAAAGACGACTTAAACAATCAACCTAATTCATGATGAAATGCTCGTATTTAATTTAAAAAAATGAAATAAACAAACCATTGTAGCAATAATTTTTGTTGTTTTATGAGAAATTTCATTGAAGATAGAATAAGCTTGATCAAGAAGAGCCGAATGAGAACATGCATTTAATACACATATAAATATAATTTCATCAAGTAAATTTTTAGGCATTTTTCGATATAAGTTAATAGCTTCTAAACCCATTCGATTGAGTCCAAATGCATTAACTTCAATGATAAATTTTAAAAAAAGCGATAATAAAAATAAAAAATCCTATTCACTCATTGCACTATATGTTATAGCATCAGGTTTATTAATCGATTCAAAAATCTGTTCAGCATTTTTAACTGAACCAACTTTTCCCTGTAATACAAAAAAGAGGAATGAAATTAATTATTATTGAGACAATTTTTTAGAATGAATACATACCCACATATGGATTAATGAACTGAGTATATGTGGATTATTATAGAAATCTGAAGGAATTTGATCAACAATTGATTGACATATTGAACGCATACCAAGTTGTGCACACACACCAATGACTATGATTAATACGGTTACATCGACATTTATATTATTTTTTTTCATCTCTTCAAAAATTTTCAAACTTTTTAATGGTTCATTATTTATATTATATCCTTTGATCATAGTACTATAAGTAACAATATCTTTCTGATTCATCATTTGAAAAAGATTTTCGGCATTTTTAATATCACCAAATCTCATCAACATATTTATTGCTGAATTCTGAATATGATTATCTTTTTCACAATCTTTATATATTTGATTAAGAAGTTTTCTTCCAATTTTCATTGCTCGATCATTAGCAACTCGAGCACAAGCACTAAATAAAACAGTTAAAGTAATTTTATTAGGTTGAATTTTCATTTCATCAAATAAATCGAATACTTTTTCTGCCATATTATTTGAAATAAGACCTTAAAATAAGTTAATCTTCAATAGTCAAATTACAAAAATACTAATAACCTTTAAACATAGTTGCATAAATATAATTTGATTTGTCGTTAATAATAGAGAAAAGTCGATAAGCATTATTAGTATCATGTGATTGCACTAGAAATGCAAATAAAATAAAACAATGAAATACTTTTCATTTAAAATATCTCTTATTCAATAAATAATATAGTCATTTATTATCATATCTTTCTATTTTTAATCTTCAATAGTTGAATAACCCATTTTAAACGGATATAATTTTTAATTAATGAAGATATTAGCTTTTTTTGTCAATAATATTCGATAGATTTTGTTTTTTTTCTTGAAAAATCTAAGAATACCAATGAAATATATTATTTTAAGTTAGAAAAAATGAAAATTATAAAATAGATATTCATTATAGAATAAGAAAAGTCTTTGATAACAATGAAAAAATGGTTCAAGATTTCTTATCACTATTACAAAACATGTTTTCATAGTTCTATTATTTTAAAATTCAACTAAATTCAAAATAAATATAATTTAATTGAACGAATGTGTGACTCACTATAAAATTGAATAAGTTTTGTTTGAAGATAAGGATTATTAAGTGAATTTTGAGAAAATTTTTCATGAATATTTATACCACGTTTATAATCATTCGAATAAGTGCATGCTTTTAGTACCAGATTTATTTCAGAATTTCCACACAAATCATATTGTTCATTGAAAATATCAACAATTTTCTTATGTTCTTTTGAATCCAGAAGTTCTTTCATTCTTGAATAAATTTCACTTGATGATGATGATGATAATGAAATTGAGCATGTTTTATATCTTTTTCTATATAAAGATAAAATACGACGAAACACAAATAAACTATTCATAGTTAATATATTCTAAAAAAATAAAATATTTTTATGAAAAAGTATTAGAAGTTTATTTGTAAGTGGCAAGAAAAAAAAGAGTTTTTTATCTATAAGAATCAGTTCAGATAAGTTCCATACATTTTCATCTTCATATACATATGTACATACACTTTTCGCCATATTAAATATATATAACTTCTATAACAGAAAAGAGGGCGTTGACTATCAGTCTAGTATATTTCAAATATATATTATATATGTTTATCATCCAATTTAGAATTCTAATTTTCGAGCAGATGAAATTAGAATAACATTTTAATGAATGAAAATAGATAAAGAAAGATATAATTAAGAGACGACCCACGACTGAATCGAGCATTTTTCACATAGTGTCATACAAAAAATGTTGACCTCCCTTTTTTATTATTACAAATGAAAGAGCATATTGAAAAACCTCTAGATCCAAAATTTTAGCCTTTGTTGACTGATACTTGAATAGATAGGAAAGAAATTCGAAAATTTCTCGACAAAATTCAAAAATGCTTTTTTTGATTTATTTCATTCTCAGTAAGTGATTAGTTTTTTTTAAATCCTATTTTAACATGGTTTTAGGGTCTAAAACTTCAGAAGAACGACAGAAAATAGATGGAAATTTTGCATTGCTTTTTAGTGGTTTTCTAGAAAAAAATATAAAAAACGACGCGGGCCCAGTTTTATTTATTATGGACTCGATAAAACTGCATAAGATGAAACTGAAAAAGGATTGAAAAAGTTAGCGCATAATACTTTAGTTTAGGCGAAAAGATAAATGAACATTGCTCTTCTATAACATATTTTATATGATTTTAGAAATTTTTGAATGAAATAACAAGATAATTATGCTTTTTTCTAAAACTAACAAATAGTGCTATTGAAGATCTCGAATCAGTTGATCATGTTAGATTAGTTAGATGGTTTACAGGGAAATAAAGATGCCACAATACGAAATCTTTCAAAATTTTCCACAGAAAATATAATAACATGAAAAATTTTAAAAATAATACGATTCGGAAAATTTCGGAAAAATCTTAAGAATTCGGATGAATTCGGAAAGTCGGAAAGCAGTCGGAAAAAACTTCAAAATTCGGATGATCTGGCAACCCTGAGAAATATGCAAAAACATAGAATAACACACTATAAAAGTATATGTTATCTTTTGGAGAGCTTTATATATTCTTTTTCATATTTATACTTATTAACACTTTTCATACAAGGAGCACTTAATAACTAAAATGATAGCGATCTTTTTACTATATGACGAAAAGTATCGGTTGCATTATATAAAAAATTGCTGTCGTATTTCTAAGTAAAATGTATAATCTATCAATAGTATTGTCAATTTTCATCAACAAAACTTAACTTTTTATCAAAAAACTATATGATGAACACTAGTGCATGAGAAGCGACTTCCTAAAATGTTAACTTCCGGCGATTGAATCGTGCTTAATGTTAATTTCCGATATGATTGGGTCAGTCTTGTTGATTTTGGTTATACGGACAAATGTCGATTTTACATACCATGGACTCATACATTGCACTTCGTGTATTTCATCTCAACCTGGTATATGATGGCATTAAATGAACGAGAAGAGATCAAGATGGAGCTGAAGTAGTCTTTCGTGTTGAAAAAGACAAGAAGAAGACATTTATTGATGCATAGCAGAAAAATATTACCGAGAATTTTATAAATGTAAAGGGGTAAAATAAATTATACGTAAAACGCATTGAGACATTCTTTTTTTCTGATTATTTCTGAAGCTGAAAAACTGGTAAAATCTTGGTTTTTCTTTTATAAAATTTAGCATAATATGTGCTACTGCGATTGATCTCCGTGTGATCGACTAAATAGAAATGCATCAATGACATTTTCATACTTCCTTGCGGATTCGTAGATATAATTAATATAGGGTTTTTGACGTGTTGTTACCTTTCACCCTCAAGATTTATTATGATAAAAAAAATCAACTTGGTTATTTAGGCTTGTAAGACTGATATACCATATTTGTCAATTTTTACTGCTAGAAAAGTTTTTCCTAAAACTGATCCGTGAGTTTCTGACTTAGGTGTAATGTTAGCCCACCACGTTCCACCATATTTTCTAATTAGTTCATCTACGATAATTGATTTTATGTCATCTTCATCAGTTCCTTCCGCGAGGGCATTTTGAATCACTTTAATGGTATATTCTTGCATTTGAGGTGACATCGTCGAGTTAGCAATTCGAACATCTAGAAAAAAAAAATCCAATGACCATGCGAACTAAAACTTTTAATAAACTTACTTGATGGTCTCGATGATGACGTTTGAGTGTCAGCTGTTCTTGTTGTCGAATCGAAACCATTATTCGGCGAAGCATTTTGCATAGCCATGGGCATTCCGAATGGTGACAACATTGATGGAAATGCTTCTCCTCCTCCTCTCATAGAATTAAAAAAAGAGGAAGAGAATGCAGATTGTGCTACTGGATTAATTGAATGTCCAAAAGCATTAAAACCACCAAATCTTGGCATTCCTTCCATCCCAAAATTCGTATTAGTGGGTTCGGGCGCAACTTGCGGCTCTAGAATGCAATATTGACGCTCACATTTTTTCCGAAGAAATGTGAAAATAGACTACCTTCGGTTGGTTTAGTAGCAGCCGATGAGGCTTGATCCAGAGGTTTCGATACTTTCAGTTCGGTTCGTTCTTTTTTAAACGGTGGTTTTACAAATGCAAAAGGTGGTTCTAATTCTTTGAGCTGAATAATATGTAAATTATCAGCTGGACTCAGTTGTCCCATCACTTGAAAATATGTTCCAGGCATTAAAACAATTTCTTTTTCCGTATCTTTGAAATACGAATGTGGAACAATTATTTTTCCGTTGTCACTTTCAATAGAAAATAATGTTCGAATGCCTTGTGTACCCAAAAAGGTTTCGGCTTGAAGAACTTCTAAACTAGTTGTACATGAACTTACACCCCACCAAGCAAATTTCCTTCCAGTTGGATACTGTTTGCTTAAATCCACACCTCGTATACCACGCCAAATGGTTTGAGGACGGGATTCTAATTTATATAGAGCTGTTAGAAATAATTTCAGATAAGCAAACCATGGCTTGAGATTATCACGATTTTCACCACGAAGTGTTGAATTGAGAAGTGTATAAAAACTAGGAACTGTATCAAATTGCATAGTATACAAATGAATAGCGGCTGATTCATCATGTGTAAGATCATCGGCTGGATTTTTGGTATTTTCTTTAGCAATCCATACATATTCTTCGATACCATCAAATAAATATGAAACATATTTTGTCGCTTCTTCCAGTGAAACAAGTGGTGTTGCTTCGTAACCTTTTATCGGTGAGAGTAAACGTTCGACAGGCTCTGCAACTAAATCAGTATATCGAGAATTAGCAAGATTTTCTTGTGGTGGTGCTGTATCTTGCGACATATTTCAATAATTCAAATATTTTTTTTTGTGATCAATATATGACGCCACGCGTGTCTTACTTTTACAAGGAACGATATGAGATAGGGCGGGGCAATTATATTTATTTATTCAACGTGTGATTACCATTTGATGTAAATAATTCAAATGAAATTATTCAAGCATAACTAAGACTCTTGTGTTTATTTGTTAATGTATAATGAAGGTAATCAAAACAGAAAATACTTTTTGCTCCGCCCTGTTAAAAGAAACAATCAGATTATATTATAAGTAATGTTGAATTATAGTTTCACTTCTTGAATAAGAATTCTGCAAGAATACTTTTAATGAAACGATGTATGACAAAGTATATTGATTTGATTGATCTTCGTTCTAGGTCAAAATAAATCTACTGAAATACATAGGACAAAGAAGAAATTTCATAGTGGGTGATAATCGTATGTTTTATGTATATCTGTCTAGATTTGTTCAAGACCTACTAATAGAAAATTTTTTATTCTTTAACACTTTCTCTCATAATGATGCTGTTACATAAATAATATTGGTAAATCTCTTAGTAATTATATTGATAGTGCTCGTACCGATATATTAACTAAACTTCTTGATTTGTTTGTATTTCTTTGGTTGCTATGTATGTTAATGATGTTGAAAAGGGAAAAAAATTCAGCAATTAAATAAAAGACAGACATTGGCATAACAAATGCTTTCATCTGATTACAAAACATACCTTGAAATTACAACGCTTTTGTTGTCAGGATTCTTTAAAAAATGAGATTTTAATGTATGACTCAAGCTAATGCAGACACAAACAATTTTGCACACCAAAATATTTTTTTTTTGGATGTTTCACTGTCGCATCTATGATATAATATTATTCCTTTTGTTTCTTGCGCTCAATGAATTTTTAAGTATACAGTTGCTTCTAACGAGTGTATATAAAAGAATTATGCTGTTTCTTGAATATTATTTTTTCATTTGAAAAAGAGTAAGCCAATATCTCTCTAGCATAAGGAATAGAATTTTGCTTTGCCTTTAGACAAATCAAAGTAATGAACAGCAAGCTGTGGTTCCAAGCTTGTATCCATTTGTCGAAGTGTAATAGAAAGAATCTCCGCAATGAGAAAACTATTCGATATTATTATCTTAATCTGTTATTTGTTGTTTCTCTGTGATGGTGGAGCATTATCAACTTCGCAACAAGCTGAACAAACATTAATCACATCCTTGCTAACCAATTATAAAAAAAATATAAGATCAGATGAGCAAGTATCGGTTCAAATTACCACTACAATTCAACAAATAATGACATCCAGTTCGTTTATTTCACAAGCATAGATCGATGATCGATTGTCCTGGACGCCAAATGCTTCGAATAATAATCTTAATCTAGTTATACTCCCGGCGAAAAGTTTATGGATACTGAACCCTAGTCGACTCTCTCCCAAAGAATCTCCAGAGAGTCTCTTAAAAAACTTTAAAATTTCTGATGAGTTCTCACCGAGTCACCACACTAATCCTTGGGGAATTCCTAAAATAGAAAAACGCATCAGGGACTCTCTGGAGATTCCCTAATTTTCAGAGAGTAGGAGGAAAATTAAAAACTCTTGAGAAATTCTCATATAGGAACTCTCCAGCGAATTTTCTTTTTCTGATTTAAATCTGTTCAGTGCATAAATACTTCAAAGAAGTTGAAATAAAAATATTAGACGTTTTTTGTTTCAAGCTAGAAAATAAAATAAAAGCACATTGATTTTTAGAGATAGTATATATACAATCTGTAAATTACAGTTTCTTTTTTAAAACTTATTTTTTTCATGAAAGTGAGTATTTGTCTAATATTTTTAGAACTCGTAACGTTTTTCGGTGATATTATCGCTGAAGTTTTTCTTCATTACAGTACACTGGTAAATAAATAGATGGATAGGTAGGTACGTAGACAGGCAGATATATAGGTGAATACGTAGGCCGATAGATAGATAAGTTGGTAGGTAGATACATAATTTACCTACCTATCTATCTATCTATCTATCTATCGATGTACTTTAGTGGAAGCAACATTTCAATGATAATGTCACTGATATATGTTATGTATTGCCCTATAATGATTCATTCTTCACTTTTAAGCCACTTCCTAAATAATTCCGGAGATTCCCAGGAAACTCTCTCTGAAATCTCCGAAGAGTTTTATCTGAGATTCCCCAAAGATTAGACAACGGAAAATAGACTAGGAGATACAATGGTACTCAATTCAGCGGATGTAAATGGCTATCTCACAGTAAATAATTATAATTTAGCATTGGTTGGTAATACCGGTCAAGTGTATATGATATTACCAGCATTAACGATTAGAACGCGATGTAAACTGTATCTTTTTAATTTTCCATTCGATACACAAATGTGTAGTAATAATTTAACATCATGGAAGCAATGATTGAATAGAATTTTATATACGGATAATAGTAGTGATATCACTAATATTAGTAAATATACTGAACATCCTCTACGGAAATTAAATGGAACAGATGTAGTTACCATTCACGTAGAAGATAGAGTACCCTTTGAAGATACGAATAATGCTGTCATCTCAATTCGATTATATTTGAAAAAGAAAATCATTATTTTTTTTATCGTCAATAGAATATTTGTCTGTTAGATTTTGAATTGTGTGACTCTATTATCATTTACATTAGCCTTTGTAACACAAATTAATCTATGTAAATATAACTATCTGAAATTGATCGAAATGACTTTTATATTGATATCTTAGATATGGTATGTTTTCTGACATATTCAGCTTATTCATTAACTTTCTCAAATTTACTTACTCAACAATCGGAATATTTAATAATGATTACATTATATTTTCTATTATTCATTGTTTGGACAATGATCTCAAAGGTATGATTTATCTTACATAATCATTTCGTGACAAAATGTGAGATGCCAAAAGTACTTTATCGAATTTGTGGACAAATACAAAGAGTCTCATCGAAATATTTTTAATTGACGAAAGAAAATGCAATAGCAACAAATACACAAGAAATGAAATGTGTTTCTTGTACGTGCCTTCAGAAGTAGACCCTGAACAGTTCCATATCAGTTCTAATTTTAAGAACTGTCTGAACAGTTCCTTGAACGGAACTGATCTATTTCAAACAATTCTTTTTCAAGAACATATCGTAACTCTCTTGCTGTTTTTGTACTCTTATTCATTTTTTATGCTCTTCGTGCACTAGTACTGTGTATTCCATTGAATTCGTCTCTATAATCATATCTCTAACAAATAAATGTTAGATTATATATGGAGACAAACTAGTTTTTACTAATAACCTCCATTCAAAACTTGAACAATTCCAGAATTCTTACTTGTATCTGACAACTTATGCTCGTGTGTATGCCACCTCGGAATGCTTACGTTGCATTTTAAAATAAATTGTCTGTTGGATGATACTTTTCTTCACAAAGAATTGTTCATTGCATACAGTTCTTAAAAAAGAACTGTTCGCATGAGACAGTTCGCGAAAAAGACTCGGTTCATAGGACTGCGAGCTGTCCTAGGCCTATTCACTAACGTAAAAAAGTCTTGTTTATTGTTCTCATGTTAAACGAAATGATAGTGAACAGTGTTTTATGCTTTTATGTGAAGTTGCTTTAGGTAATACTAAAGAAACTGGCATACGTAGAAAAGATGACGATGATGACGATGATAAACCACTCGATCTAAAACGATTTCAAAGTCAAAAAGCTGTTGGTCGACGCATACCTGATCCAAAACATACAATTGCTCAAAATTCTGGTATAGTTTTTCAAATGACAAAAAAACAATAGATATTTTCTTAAATAAAAAATTCTTTATTATTTTAGGTGTACAAACACCACTTGGTAAATTGATTGATAATAAAGATTTTGGTGGTAATTTATTGGGGTCTTAATTATAATAAATATAGAGCTTATAATGAAGCACAAGTTGCTCTTCGTTATCTTGTGCAATTTCGTCGTTAGAACTTTTTTTAAAGTTCAATTAGAACTAATATAATCGAGATCTTTTTTTTAAAACTATATGTTGTTTTGTATTGGAATGTGTTTTATTTTTTTATTATGATGAAAATAAAATCTTTATGAACATAAGAAAAAAATATCTGACATGATTGACATAACTATTCGTTAAAATTATCAATTAATGCATCGAAAGAATTATCATCAAAATCAAAATTTGACATTGTTTCTGAAATTTTTGTTTGATTATTCATTTGACAATTTTGTTCTATTGATATAAGTAAACTAAACTCTCACCCTCAAAGTCGATCATACGTAGCTGTAGTTGCAAAATACAGGGGTGAATAAATAATTATCTGACAAATACTTCACATCTAGAATACATTAGATTCCGACCGCGACACATTTTATTTTACTGCGAACATTCAATGTTTCTAAATCACTATTATAAATAGCAATATGACATCAAAGTGTTATTTTTGTGTCTTTCAAAACAGAAATTCTTGCTTTTGACCAAAATGAAGTAATTTGCAAACATGACATAGATTACAACACATACTTGCACAATAAATTTCAATGTTCAAATTTCTCGTGAATACTCATAAAGTTCACATTTCTCAAAATAGATTAACTGGTATCAAGCAGTGGATCAATAGAATCTTTTTCATCTGTTTAAATATTGAAAAACGACGTACTGAGTTTGTGCACATACGCAATATCAACAAGTGTTAAACCAAGTTTATGTTAGTCTACATTTATTATTCAATTCAATAACTTATTACGGACTAGATTTTAACATTTTTAATCATCATAAAATTAAAAAAGAGTAAAGTTTGAACTTGTGCTTTTAATATTCGAACAATAATCGAATCTATCTACACTGGTTGATCTTATTTTCTTTAAGAACTATGAATATAACATAGAAATACTTTCGCTCTATACAAAACATAGGCATTAGATTATGATTGAATTAAAAATACTTCGGGATAAATATAACATAATCATTGGTATTGCTTAGAACAATACCTCAAAATATCATTGATAACTAGTGCGCTCGATATACATATAAATATATATATAATTTTATTTAAATTGAATTACAGACATACATAGCTCATGAACATTTAAGTGAAACATTGAACAAAACAAATCATTTGACTACGTAACCAATGAATTACATTCACATACTAAAATAAAAAGCAATAACAGCAAACAAATGCACAAAATGGAGTAGAGAGGTTAATATAATTGAGAAAAAAACGAAGATTTTACTGAGTAAATACATTCTTTTTTATATATGGATATCTACATAATTTTCTAAAACACAAGAAAAGGAATTTTGTACAGAAAGATCTGTCTCATCAACTATGATCATGTTCACTATGTGCAAGAAAAAGCAGTAAAGAATTCATATCACCTCAGCAATAAATCCTCCAAAGTTAACAAATATTTCACTGAGCTTCTTCTTTTATCATAGTTTTGTTATAAAACATTTTTATAAGTTTGTCGACGGGCATCTTCTTCTTATTCTCTACGGGTGATTACACGATTGAATTTTGAGCTCCATTTAAGATTTAGTTCATTAAAGAACATTGTTCCTAATACAAAATTAACCGGTAGATCAGGAACAAAAGCACGATAAGCAATAGCTCCAATTCTATAAGTAACTGAATCAACCGATAAATAAACATCTTCACATGTTCGATATGATTCACAATATGCAATGATGACGAACACTTCTGATGATAAATACTGTGGTGCTAGTGTCTTATCAAAGCCTAAACCTAGCCGTTGTCGCATCGCATCATTGATCAAAACAAACATATTTCCTGGTATCCAAGATACATTTGTTAACATAACTCGATGAACATCGGATGAATTCATAATGCCAGCACGAGCCATACTGTGTTCAGTTCCATTACTAATGATCAAATTGAAATCGAATGATTGCATAATTTCAGTTAATGTTACCTTAATGGTGTCACAAATCTGAAAGAAAAATAATATATATTCGTAGGACCGGCGAAAATAGAAAAAAAAGTCGTTTTTTGTGAAAATTGAAGCTGAATTTCGGAAGTCTGAGGTGATTACAAACCAGAGATGCTGATAATAGGTTTTTTCTTCCGAATCCGTTAACTAGATCCGTTCTTGGCTGAATATAGTCTGTTTTATGGGTTGAATGGTTTTTTTTTGATCCATGGATTATTCCACAGTTTGTACAATTCTTCATACGTCACGAGATAATATATATCTCATTGGTAAAATCTTTAACAATAAATTCTTTGATTTATTGATATATTTTTTTCGCAATAATTAATAAAACTGTAATGTTTCAAAACAGAATAGTACTCCGTTTTTCTGAACATAAACATCATTGTTATAATATTCCATTTTGAGTTTTTGAAATTAGCAATAAAAGATAAGTAAAAGTATGTGTTGACATATTCACTACTACTATGGTTCATTCAATTTTTATTAGAACAACAGTGATAGTAACTGTGTACAAATATTCAAAAATTACTAAGTTATATATCATTGAATAGTATCTTGCATTTTGACATCAGCAATAAAAATATAACATGCTTCAAAAAAGTTAAGTCTTAGGAATTAACAAGGAATTGACTAAAATTTGTCAAAAAGTGAATTTTTACCGTCCATTTTATTCAGTTCTAACCGTATTGGAAACTGGAGTGTAGTATTCATTCAAACCTAAAGATATTTTCTGGCAGAACATTTAAAATTGATCACAACTACTATGAATATCCGTTGGAAGCTTGATAGTTCTAAAATCTTGGGACAAGACTAATATTAGATTAGAAATTCTGGGAAGTGACAGGAATTAATTTCTATATATTAAAAGTAAGGCTCCGATTTAAGTGTTAAATAACTTTTAATAACACTAAGTAAAAAATTCAGTCTTTACTAAGTAATTTATTGAGAATAATTCTAAGTAAAGAAATCATTTTTGCTAAGTAATTTATTTAAACTCTAAGTGAAAAAATTTGATTTTTTGGGCAAAGTATAGTAAATTTCTAAGTAAATATACAAATATTGCTAAGTAAAGAATCATAAATATATAAGTAAAAATTTTAATTGTACAATTATTATAATAATAAAGCTTTTGCTGCTTTTCGTGGTCGTCCTCGTTTTCTTTTTATACCCAATGGTACATCTTTTGCTGCTGGACATGGCTTGTAAAGTTTCAATCTAATTGCTATTCCATTGATATGTTTACAAATATATTTTTTGAAGAAGACTGGACAATCGAAATTCCATTTTTCCATTCTGACGCATTGTCTAATAAAGTTATTGTCCATATCTTAAGTTGAAGACCTTTAAAGTGATCAGACGATGTCCATTCTTTTCTTTTGTATCTTTGAATTTCACTTTTCGTGATGTTTTCTGATGCACCAGCTGGTACATAGTGATCAGCCAACTCTTCTGTTTTTGATAACATTTGTAATACTGATTTGGTACATTTCGCAAAGTGACATCCATCGGTCCATTTTTTGAGTGTAACTGTTGGTTCTGTGGCAAATATAATTAGATCTCTTCGATCTTCACTGCGATACTTCAACCACTTATTTTCAATATCAGTTGCAATTTTAAAATATCTTGATAATGTATGTCGTTCTCTAAATGTGTGTTCATCTTCGATGACTCGATTTATTACTTCTAGTACATTACTTGTACCAGATGTAAAGTTATTGTATCCTTCATACCATGAGTCAAGGATAGTTAGTTATTCATTTCCGAAATATTCTGAGAAATCTTCTTCTCTAGGTTTCCATTTTTTCATAAATAGTGCTGATGCATTTTTGAAAATTGCCTAGTCTTTTATTGACAGTGTGATGCATGTGCGCCCAACACATTACCATTTTGTTTTTGTTAAGTATTTGCATAAATACATTTCGTACAGCAACCAGATCCATCAGCTACAAGAACTTCAGGTGTGAATTTTGATTCATAAAATTTTTCCACATCATCAGAAATATTTTTAAAAATAAATTCAAAATCTTGCTGTCGTTCGTCATTACAGATTGCCAACCTAAATGGATGTAACTTTCGATTGTAATCACTCGTCCCGACAATAAGTACAAGAAGACCCTGCCAAATTAATTTGTAAGTGGCATCTGCATGCAATCGTGTCGACGTTGAAGCAGTTTTTAATGATCTTTTGGTTGCTAAAAAAAAAATCGAAATTTATTATCATCATCAACATCATCTTCAAAATAAACATCAAAAGAAACAATAAATTGTTCATCCTCAAACTGCGATACTGCTGATTTTTCTATACATATGGGTTCTAATTGTCCCACACTTAAGGTAAAACTTGCAATGCATCATAAATTCTTTATGGTTTCACTCGTAAATCAAATAGCTCTTCGATATTTTGCTTTGCTGCTTCAGAAAAAATCTACGTCTAGTTGAATTGGAATGGTCATGTTCGTTTACGGATCTATATAATTCTATTTTATCATTGTCACTTGTATAATGTAAATGTATTGCTGCATTACATTGTCTTCCACGAAATTTCACTTGAATACACCTATAATCTACTGTTATTCCATCATGATCTTTATTAATATAGTACCGACACCATTATTTTTCTTGTTTAATTTCGATTTCAGCTTGTACATTATCAGAAAAGCTTTTGTCTTTGATCCATTGAGATTTACGTCGAATTCTTTTCTTTTCTTGAATGTCTTTGTGGTCGATATCTATTTCGTTGTCCGATTCTGATGAGCTTTCATATTGTTGTGTTGCAACAGAACTAGCCATTGTTTTTTTTATTTAAATCGAAATAAATTTTCAATTTTATGTATGTTACCATTAAATATTTATAGGTTATAATGTATGGGACATTCCAAGATGAAATATAGAGTATCTGGGAAGATATCTAAATCGCTACATTTAATATAATAAACTCACGGATGGAAAAAACCAAGGAAAAAAGGGAAGAATACCTGGAAGGATGAAAGAAAACATTAATGGAATATACATATGCAGCTGTACCACGTCAACACTGATAGAAAAAAAGCAAGAGAAAGAGAATGTGCACTCCATATCACCAGAAAAAAGTATTTCGTATTATCTTTAGCAATCTTACTTTACTTTAATCATAAATTACTTAGTAGTAATAATTTTTAATTATCAAATTTGTTTTACAACTATAATTGCAATTTATTAACTTAACTAAAACATTTTACTTGTATATTAATTCTTAAACTTCACAAATATTTTTATTATTAAGAAATATTAAATCGACTGGGTAATCAATAATTTTACTTAGCAAAAAGCAATTTAGCATTGAGCATTTTTACAGAGCAAAAAAATTGTTGCCAATAAATGGTACCCAAATAAATATATAATTCGAAAACAACATCTGAAACTGAGTTCAACAATACTCTTTGTTTTATTCAAGTAATATTTTTTTTCGAAAAACTGTATGCCAGAAGAACTGAAAATGAAAGCTTCCAAGAAAAGACAGAAGAAAATCAAATATGTAATTTTGACAGATTTTTCGTCGAATTGAAGAATGTATTGTTGAGCCAGTTTTTGATGGTGATCCCGGGTATCATATGTACTTTAACCGTAAACAAAAAAAATGATGAAATGCATGAAATACAATCGATTTTATAGTCTATTTTATAATGTTACATCTTTTTCGTTACACAGAAGTTTTTAAAAGAAATGAGTTTGGTAATTGACGAAGTCTGAAAATTTTCATCAAACGATATATCACAAGATCTCTTTTTCGTTTGTTTTAATATTAAAAAAAAACTTAACTTTTTCTACTGCAATATTGTTAGTTGGTAATTAAGAAGGATTTACAGAAGTCATTTTTAAAACTTTTTAAACGAAACTATACCGGAATCGATTGAGAACAGCATTTGTATGAGAAACTAGAAATTTTAAAAAATGCGTCCAAATTTCGAAATTTCAAGTGATTTGAAACTTGATTATAAAATAATTTATCAGTATTTGACGAATTTTTTTATTGCAGACACAAACCATTGAAAGCACTAGTAAAAGATAGGAAAGTTCGAATATATATTAGAGCGATGATGAAAGTTCGCTAGATTTGAATTCAGATTCAGTTCAGAAATCCTTGGATCAGATGAGCTCTGGTGAGGATATCTCCTCTCTCCACTTTCCTATAGTCATTTTTACTTAGAATTATAAAATATGGCAACTTGTGATGAAAAGAAAGCGAAATGATTGGAAGTAGAGGTTAGTCTGCTAAATGAGGCAGATCATACGGCCAAACTAGCTGGAACTTTAGCAGCTGACAAGATAAACATGGTGTTACAGTGTGATGTCGCTTTCGTACACATCCTCCTATTTTTATATTATTTCTATTTCTGTCTCATCATATATGTTCTTGTTCTTGTTATCCGTTCTCTTTTTCTTTATTTTCATTCTCTCTATATAAAAATGTTTCGGTTGATTTTTTATTATTATCATTTAAACAAAGATCGTGTGTACAACACACATATATACAATAATATAAATATACATATATATATATATATCAAGAGAGAGAAAGGAAGGAGGAATCTAACACACCATCTCAAATTGGAATATGTTGATACAGTACAAGTGTCATCTACCACTGACAACAACGTATGAATCGATTGATATGGACCAGTGCTCATCTATTGGGAAGGACAAGTCTACACAGCTTTGGCTTAGAACATGCCATCACTCGATTCGGCTCTGCTGGATCTTCAGCCGTTGCATGCAATGAAACCTGACTTTGATTGGCCTAAGAACAGCCTCAAACATAGTATCCTAAGTTTTCCTAGCAAGCGGTACTATATCAATTCCGATGACATCCACGAAGTTATCGATTCCGAGGACAAAATCGACTATTTTACTAAGGAACACGGTGTAAAAATTTTGCAAACAAATGAAGGTGTTAGCAAAATATTGCTTATTATTTGTACTAACCGTTTGGATATTAATATTGATCAAGTGGTACAAACTGTAACACATTTTGCACCGAGTTTAAAACCAATTTAGTATTAAAAAAGGTAATTCATTGTAACATCTTTAGCTAAATGGGAATAAAGCATAAAAGAATAAATTATATTATTAAACAATCTAACAAGAAAAAAAATGTACGATCTCAGAAAATACAAAATTAGCTGCCGTTGTTTGTGAAAATAGCTACTTGTATTCGATCAGAACGTCTCTACATTATATATAGGAATGGTCAAGTCTAGCAATGAAAAGAGCATATCATAAATTACAAACAAAAATGAACATACGTACTAGATTGACCGAATATATGGTGATATGCAATTCTTTCACATTTTATACAGGAAAAATAATTAAAAAAATCAACAAATCGATCATCTTATATGTAAGAGAGAAAAAAAATGACAGTTTGGTTTTGTTTATTCTATTCTTTTATAAAGATGTCACATGTAAACCAATTAATGGCTTGTATTGAACTTTCATTCCCATCAAAATAGAGATCACTTGTGATCTGAGATAGACGCATCCTTACTTATTACAAAACAGAAAAGAATATACCTGAGTATATTGCTAACTTTTTCTCTTTGTTTCTTGTTTCACTTTAATCGAATAATAACTACAACACAAACTCTTATAAATCTTTTATTTTTGCTGCAATCTGCTTATTTTTAAAATATAAAGTCTAAAAATCAATATTAATTGAGAAGCTTTTCATTTTTTTACTCTGTGTTTAGTTATAATGATATTATCACTGAAAGGTCCGAAATAGACTGATTTACAAATTGATTTATAAACTGTAAATTGTTTTATCAAAAATTTAAAATATTTATAAACGTCCAAGCAATTTATGAATGTCGGCCAAATGATTCAAAGCTTTACATTTTCGTAATTTCTGATAAATATAAAATCTTTAAAAACAAATGTCGTTTCGGAGCCTTTACTGAAGGAAGAACAGTGAGGAAAATCACACAGAAGGAATAAGACAGAGTGGCATTCGATATAATCGAAATGTAAAACCCATCAAGTTCTATTGTACATGACCAATGATGTATATAAAACCGTTTATTGTGTCAGTGATGATGATTCGCATAAGTTAAAATTTCCAATGCTTTGAATATAATCTGGACTTCATACACTGCTAGATTTAGTTGAATGCATACTCGATTCACCTTACAAATCAGCGTTAGAATAAAATGCTCGGAAGTTGTAAATAGGGTCGACATTTATAAACAGATGGAATTTATAAATGTCGACCCGATTTATCACCATCCCAAATTTTTGGAAAAATTATTTCGGAATCTTTGGTGGATATTATTTAAGTAACCAATGCTGAAGAATGAGTTTTTTCAGTGATTTGATAATTTTCATTTTTGAGTGAAATTTTATGTTTTTTCTTTGTCTTTGCAAAATTTGATTAAAAAAATAGCGTTTTCTCAGTAAAATCAGTCTGCATATACTATTCATTACTTTTTCTCTACTAAATTAATCATATTAACCTTAGCAAAGCATTCATCGATGTATCATTTATACTGCTTTATTAATCATCTTATTACATTTTAATATTTTTCTACGTAGTTAAAATTGGCTGTAGCAGTTCTACAAGCTAAAACTGTGTCTCTAACATGTATGATGAATACTTTAACAGCATGAAAGTAGGTCTTAAAGTCTAACAAGGAAAGGTCCTCAGGTATGTTCTGAGAATTTCAATGAAAATAATGTGGAATGTTAAGTTAGGTATGCTTATCTTGCATGTGAAACAAATAGGTGCTTTTACTGCTTTAGTAAAAAATTATAGGCGAAATATTTTCCAAAAAATTAACATATGCTTCATTATGGAGATTTTTTTCTTGAGAGTTTTTGATAGTTGTAGTACATTTGTTTTCTAGGTATTATGTATCTTGTTCGATTTGTATACTGTTTATGTTTTCATTACTTTACTCTAGATAGTTTGCATCGACAGATGGCTAATGAACGTTTTGGTGGAAAATTCTAAACTTTTGTACACGATCTAGTATACATGATGTCTTAATGCAAGCTAAGTTTCAGATCAAAATTGATAGTATGGATATCTCAAAAATACAAGCAGGAAGTACTGAATTCTTTTCAGATTTTTCATACTTCATTGAGATCTGCTTATCGTCAAAAGATGGAATTTAAACAGCTTGAACATCTAAATCTGTATTCTCGTTAGCATCTTGTACCATCATCTGCTAAGGTGCAATTTGAAATCATAAGTGCTAAGTGCTGTACGTAAAAAGCGTTGAGAAGAAATCCGGTGGAATTTAAGCAAATTACCACAGAGTTGATCCGAACCGATCAATATTGAAGGGATGTTACTTGTTGCTTCAAAAAAACGGCAATTTTCGATGATTGGGACCCGTTAAATCCTTCGCATTTTCAGGTTGGGATAGCCTCACAGAATTCAAGTGGTGATATGAAAATTAAAGGAATTTCATAGAAACAAATGTTGTTAAATGCTGAGCAATAATTAGAATATGTAAATTTTTTAACTAGTTTTAACATGGACGTTGACTTTTAACGAAAATTATCTCGTTATTGATTGCTGGGTTCTACTCATTTTCATGTATTGAATATTTTGGACTTATCGTGTTGCCTATTCGCTGATAGATTTCAGGTGAAAATTATTTTCAAAAATTCATATTTACAAGATATTAGATATACCATTTAGCTAAATCAATCATGGTATTAAATTCTTTTATCAACTAAAATAAAACGTTAACTTAGAAGAATCTTAAATTTGTATTATTCATAATTCAATTTTTTTGTACTTCTTTGAAACAAACACTAATGTCCTGTCACTCTTTACATAAAACTCATGTTAGATGAAAACAGAATACATAGGTAAGTATAGTTCCTTGTTAACTATATTTACATAATTTTCTGATTTTTTGATTATATCACTAAAATAGTAATATTGCCTCTGTAAGCATGTAGAAAAATAAATCATTCTTCTTTCGTCACTGTTTATATATTAGATAAGTTATTTTATCGAACATGAAATGGTAGTATGAATTGTAAGAAATTGCATTGTAGCTACAGATCTTGAGTTCTATTTCACATACAAATGCTTATTATTACAAAATTTGTTTAGAATATATTTCATCATCGAATATAGCTAGAATTCGTCTCTTAATTAAAATTGTGCTGAAATAAGATTAACTGATATAAATAAATTGGTTAAATAGAGACAGAAGTAAGTCAAATAGCTCTTGACTTAGTTCAGTTGACCTAAATTCTGTTATTGTTTACGACTTAATTTACCTTATAATATGACCTGTATGACTGAGTAATACGTTAAATTATAACAATGGGTCTAAATAACTGTTTAATTCAATAATTCTCATCCAACTACAAATTAGCTATTCATTTTTGAGTATCAACATACTCTGCAGAGTAGGATTTTTTACAAATAATCGTTCAGAAAATCATTGAGACCATCAGTAGAGATATCTCACTAGCGTCACAGTTTTTAAAATGAATCTATATTTACAAGGACAGTTGTGTCATACGTCGAAAAAATGTCTACTCTATTTAAAGTCTTCTAAGAATGTGTGCAACGTAATATATCTTATAAACTAACATATATATAAGTTACAAAAAATGTAAAATGTAGTTGCTTTACTGTAGGATATTTCTTCTTTTTCAACGAATTTATCTATTCATTGGAAACGTTTTTGCATTTACTCGAATAATATCTTTACAAATATGTATTTTCCTGCTTTTTTAAAGCATGTAGACCATAACTATTGAAATGATTCAATTTCGTTGAAGATAAAACAGATGACAGAATAGCAAACACTAACAAATGAAGAGTTATACAGTGTCATGTGTCGTAGATGTTTTATGATTTGCAATGATCCGTGGGAACATTTCAAAGAAAATTGCATGCCAACTTCTGAAATAAAAAACAGTATTCAGTTAATTTTTCTGAATGTTTTTTATTCTGAACGATTCAACATTGTTCGAAAACTATTGCTTCTAGTCTATTTTCATCAATATTTAACTTGATAAAGAAAATGCTTCATTTATTACCGAAAAATGATAAACTATCAAAAATAGAAAAGTTGTTGTACTTATAGAAATACGACACTTCCTAATACAAAAGCAAATGTAAAGTTTCATTAAACATAATAAAAGATCTACTGGGAAATAAAAAAGTCTGTAATAAAAGGAAATCATAAATATAGAAAAGGAAAAAGACCTCATAATAATAGAAAAATGACTCTTGATGACGGAAGAGGCTATGCGAAATGCCTCAAACTATAATAAAACATTCGTATATGCAATAGGGCAGTAGGACATACCATAAAAGTGTACTGCACAGATCTTATTTTCTTTTTATTAATTACTAATGCCCTTCTATCTTTTAAAGAACATTAGACGATTCATTTAAAACGAAAGAGAAGAAAAGAGTGTTTTGAACGTAAAACCCTGGTAGTCAAAGAGTTAAAATAAAGATTCATTCTTTGTCACATATGAACGTTTTTTTATTTCGTTTATCTTAAAAGTTTTGACAATGATTTGAGTTTCATTCGTTTGACGAGAAAATCTTAGTTAATCAGTTCAGTATTACATGTTCTTTTTATTAGGACACCTACGAGAACATTATTAAATAAATGAAATATGTTTTTCATTTTATTCACACCTGAAGCATTAAACAAATTATAATTCCATCATTTCAATATCATTCTAAGACAAATCTAATATTCAACCACCTAATTGAGATTTTTTCATCTAACAAATCAAGTTCAAGCAAATACTAATCATTGAATGAAGTTGATCATATATACTATGAATAAATTCATGTGGAAAAATAAAACACAAGCAGCATTCCATACATCAGCTTACGCATTTACCATATTTATCTAATACATAAACATGTTAAATGTTTAATGAAGTGTCACGTCACATTACTTCGTTAAATTAGTATTTTTTTTTTGCATGAGATATTATGAGTTTCTATTCATAATGCAGTTACTTTTGAATACATATATACTCCCTAGATAACTCATGAGTTTTGAAACATGTTTCAAATTGATTGAAAGACAATATTTTAGAGTTGCATGTATATTGTAATGAATAGAACTTAAACTTGACGAAGGGTGTGAAATATTATTAAGAAAAAATTTATCTTCGGTACTATACATAAAGATATTGAATAAATGTGTAATGGAATGGAAAACAACAGTAGAATTGAATATAGAACAAGAGTTACATGTATTTTTACAAAGAGTGAAATTTAATGAATTAGATTAATTGAGAATGGAAAAGGCGAACGATCTATTACTTATCAGTATCTCATAGGATAAATATAATTATAGAAATGAAATAAACTGAGAAAGTGACTTTTAGTGTCTGGAATAAATGATGTGATCTACTAGATGTTTAGATATTTTCTTTTGTTTATATATGTGATCAAATATTAGAATTGTAGACTAAGAAAAAATTTGACTCATATAAATAAAAGAATTTATTATTTATTATATACGTATTTGTTTTGTTTCGTTCATAAAATATTGAAAGATGACAGATTCTCATAACTATCATCACAATAATAGTATCATTCGACATGTAATTTTTTTTTCTTTTTTTTTCCTCACTCTTCAGTGAACATGTGAGACGTAAGCTATTTTTTTTCTCTTTTCTATGCCTAAAAAAATGCTAGTCAAGACGAGAAGCAAAATAAGCTTGAATAGTCAGCCATCGGAAGACTTGTTTCCTATTCATTTTTTTATATTGAAGACTAGCAATATGTAAACATTCCATAGAAACAGGATATGAACACAACTTAACATTTATTGTTTGAATATTAAAAGAAAAAATTTCAAACAATCTTTATTCATTGGATTTTTTATACTTATTTATTTATATAAAAATGAATTTTTACTATTTATTTGTATATAATAATGATTGATTTTAAAATTTATTAGAATATTTTATTTTAGTTTAAGAAATAGTAATAATGAGATCCTTTCAAGTAATGCGATATGGACGACGAACAACTCCAACAACAAACGAATTAACCCAATCAATAGCTCAATCAAATAATTTATTAATACCATCAAAACGTCGAAGTTCAATGTTTGCATTTAATAATGAACATGATCAAGATTTAAACGAACATGATGAAAATGGTAATTTAACTATACATAGGTAAGTTGTATAAACATTTACTTTTAATATTTTTATTTTTTTTTATTGCTTCTTTTTCGAAACATTTCATACATGCAGAGCAATAATTGATTGATAGACAAATACATAGTTTTTCTATAAGACCATGTTTATATGTCATATTTATAGTTTCGCTTTTTTCCTCTTTCTTTTATGCGTTAAAGGCAAAGTTCTATAAACGTGCACGTTATGTAAAAAACAAAAGAAGAACTGATCACTTCGTCTTCTTTTTATTCTCTTCTACTACCCAATTTCTACATTAGTCCATATTTCTTTCGATAGTTAATAATACGAATAAGTATAAATCATTTTAGATTTCTCTATCTATATGTTATTTATCTCTATATATCATTCACTCTTACTTCTATACATATATATATAACATACACGTGACTACATGATATATTTATATGTCATTTTTTCATCACATCATCACGTTTTCTCGTTACTCTTCTACCATTTTCTTATTTTGTATTTCGTCTCAAATGACGTCTGTCCTTTGATCACCATATGTGTACACGCAGTTATATTGAAAATAGAAGCTTGAAAGAATCTTTTTCTAATAGCAAATACAAAAAAAAAAAACAATCAATTTTTTCGTAGCTAGAATTAAGAAAAAAAACAGAGAATAGAAAAAAAAACAAGTCTGAAAATAAATATGCAACAGATTTTTCAATCAATATATATCATTAACAAGTAAAATTAATCATTACCGTCTTTATCACATTTCTTTTTTTTTCTCAGAAAATACATATATATATATATATATAACAAACTACATTATATTAGCTTCAACAGTATATAGACTTGATAATATAACGATCAAGATATAGAACCATATCAATGGATTCATCGACAACAACAACTATTTTGAATAAGTAGGTGTTTCATTTAGATATAATTTTTTTTGTTACTCTTACTCTTATCATTGATCATTGACAATTTTGACAACGTGTTTTTCCCTAAAGATAGATTCTAACGACTAACAGATCAAGCAATGACGATAACCTAGTATACGATAAGTATTTTATATGCCAGAACTTTCCATCTATATAGAGTTGTATAGAATAATACAAATGGCATATAGAAACAAAACTATTATCAACTCTAGTTAGTTTGATGAATATTGTTGGTGTTCTGTATGTGGTGGGTATAACAAGAGCAAAAAAGCTATATAAATAAACATGAATAGGGAGATATACGAATGGTTACAGCTTTTAGGCATCTTTCATTTATTTGATAAATAGGCTGCCGGTGTCAAGTACCATCAATATCGATCGTCATCATATGTCCATTTTTCTGTTTTCTAATGCATATTTTGTTTTCTTTTGTTTCTCTTTGTTTTTTGTCATGTATATATTTTCTATCTATTCATTCTTCGAATAACATAAAGAAAAAAAAACTTATTATCTCTATGATGACAACTCACGAAGAAAAGTCTAATTAAATTATAGTGAGATAAATTGATGGTTAAATGGGTGTATCATCCAAATCCGAAAATTATCGTTATACATCTAAACGAAAAAAGTTCTGATTTAATAGTTTCTTTTTCTTTCTTCTATTTATACATAAAAATATTTCTTCATTTTTATTTTTATATATTTTTAGGCGAAATACATTAAATGTGCAAAAGCCATTAACACCTATTGATGGAATTGATTTATCTCGACGTGCATCATTTAATAATGGTCGACGATTGAGTTTTCAACAACAAGAAATAACTGAATCATCAAAATCAAAAACAAATTTAAGAAATTTTTATGTATTCTTTGTACTACTCTTTCTTTTTATCTTTCTTGCAGTTGTTTATTCTTTTATTCGTATGATAAAAAATCAAGCTTCATAAGAAAAAAAAAGAGGAACAGAAAATATGTTGATAAAAAAAAAGGAAATATCTCACAAAAATTGACTTGTCTATTATATTTCTTTATTCATATGCATGCCACCAACCAGAATGAGCAACTTTATTATCTTTTGATACTACAAAATATACATAATCATGATTACCACGCCATTCATATATCCAGATATTCGCATCACTGGGAAATGTATAACCAACACGGTGAAATTCATGATTCATAATTAAATCAGGTGTATCTTGAGTACTTGTTGGTGCACCCATTAAACGTTGAACTTCATCAGCAGATGTACCAATCGTTCCAAGATGTTTTTGTAATACACGCATAGCTTTATGACGTTCACCTTCATAATGATCAACAGCTGGATTAGATTCTCCACCTTGCCAATGACCACGTTCATCTTTTAATCGTAAATATGTTGATGATGCTTCTTCTACACTTTGTGATGACATTTTACAAGTTGAAAGTGAAAAGTTGATTTCGATGAATAATATAATAAATAGAGAAAAATACCTGTAATATAGAAAAAAAATACGTCTGTATATATATATATATATATATATATAAATTTCGAGAGAGAACACCGATTCTTATCTTTAACAGAAAGAAAAAAAAATGAGTCCTTGATTTGTCAGTTATGAGATGAATAAGTAGAAAGAGAAATTAAAACTGATATGTTAAAAAATATATTCTCATGTATCATTTATAATCCTAAAGATAAATTTTGCAAATAAAAACAAAATATTTACTGTTTCATGGTTAGTATTTACAAATCACAAAAGTTTTGTTTTATATATGAGTGTATAGATACAAAAATAGTTTTTCTTATTCTTCTTCGTCTATCTTGTTATATAAAATGATTCGTCGAGTTTAATGACCTATTATTTAATTTGCTAGATGTCGACATTTCGTTCTATATTAAGAATTTTTTTTAGTGCTATCTGTCGATTTGACAATCGATTTGTGATAGACAATATCCAGTGTATGAGAAATATTTGTTTGATTTGTATTTTTAAAAACAATGTAGTATATGAATTGAATATTTTCAAAAGGTATGTATTAAAATTTTGAATCTATTCAGATATTATTTGATTAATTTGAATAAGTATAAATTATTATTTATTATTGAGTTTAAGTTAATCGAAATGCTTAGCAATTATATTTTGAATATTATTTTATGATGTATAAAACTAAATTATTCTATTATGCTATGTAAGAGCAAAAGATTTCAACGATCATTATGTCAATAATTATAAAAAATTGTTCTATTTATTCGTTAGTCTTACTTATTTGAGATATTGTTTTTATCTCTTAATTAAACTAGACATTCAAAAATATAATTGATAAATTTAATATATTCTGACAGATATCGATAACGTGATTATTAAATAGTTATTTAAAGGTTATAGTTAATCGTTTTCTTATACATATAAGATGATAGATTCTTAGCAAAACTGATAATTTTTTTATGAAAGAATTACTCAAGTTATATTATAATTTTCGATTGTACATTAATATTACAAATAGATATTTATCATAGGATTCATTTGATATTCAGTATATATGTAAAAAAAAAACCTAGTTCGAAAAATGATGTCTGTATCAAATGTTAGACAAGCTATCTCATTGAAATTTTTGATAACGTTAAGATTGTTTGTCAGCTTGATAATATAAAGACGAAACATTTCTTCTAATACTGATGTTGATTATATATTACATCATACATAATAGATTATATACAAATACGCATTAATATATATTAAATCATCCATCTCAAAACAATTTCATTGATAAAATCTTTTCTTTCAAGTTAATAATTGTTACTTATAGAGTTAAAATGGTGTCAGATGTTATTATGGAAAGAAGTACTATTCTTTTATTGAATATTTAAAATAAAAGTATTCTATATAAATACAATTGAGACAACTATCATGTATACATTATTATGTCTAAGATCAAATTTCAAAATGAAAGATAAAAATTCTTATAAAAAGATTTTCTTCATAATGACATTTAATACAACATGATTGGTATATTAATTGCTATTTTTATCCACTTAAAAAAAAAATTTTTATTATTATATAAATCTTACGTAGAAGAGCACTAAGAATTGTAAAATTCAAGTTGTTTTTATCGCTCTTCTTTCTTCTTAAACTTTATGTTTTTCTTTCCATGCATTGTATGCATAAAATATACCGTAGAAATGATGACTATAGAAACACTAAAAAGCATACCTTTTTCTTTTTTTTTTTTTTTATTATTTGCATTCTGTTTCAATGACATCTGATTCAAACATTGTAAAATTTTGTTTTAGATTACATTCAACTTTAATTTTAATAATATGCATATATTAATTAATTGTTTATTTGTTTTATTAAGTGAGTATTTTTATTTAAATTAAATTATTAAAAAAATCATATATGAAATATTTTATTAGTCGTTGGAATATCGAATATAGAATCTATGAATGTAAACAAAACAAATCAATCATGGAATAAAATACAAAATAATCAAGAAGATTCAATAATAAAAATTCAAATATCATTTGATATTCATGAATCATCATTACCAAATGAATCTTCAAGATTTTGTATACCTTTCTATAGTTGTTCATCATATGTTAATGGAACTTCATGTGTTATTTTAGTAGCATTTATTATTTTAGCTGTTTGTTGTCGTTATCATTGTTCAGAATATTGTGATATTAAAAATGAACTTGATCGTTATGCATTACAGAGATCAAAAAGATATTTACAAAAGGAAGATTTTCAATATGAGAGAAATGATTTAGTTTAATCTTGTATTGATCTTTATATGAAGAGAAAGATCTTGCTTTTAACAATCATTATTAATTGTGATAATTATTTTTATATGACAATATATTTTTTTTAATGTTGTCATTTAATGAATTATTTATTGTTCCTTTTATTTTTATATTTATCTAATTTTCTTTTTTTTTTCGCTGTCAATCAACGGTTGAACCGTTTTATGAACATAGCTGTAGATATTTCTTTTTTCGTTCATTATTGTGTGCCGATATATTGTTGTTAGATATATGTCATTGATTGATCTTTATAAGAAGAAAAAAAAAATATATCGAACTGTTATTATTACAATACTTATGTATTATAATGAGAGAATAAGATTACATCATATATATTGTTAAGATAGAACGAATCAGATATTGAACTTGACAGGCTCTCGTTTACATGATTCAGCAATCATTATTTACCTATAATTATAATTAATACATTTTTGTTATTTTTTACATTTCATATAGGAAAAAAGAAAGATTAGTACTACTATGCCTCTGATTTTAACAACTATAACATATATATATAATCAATACATCTATTATTCTTTCGTTTTCTATCAATTCTATTTATCCACCCTTCGATGTTAAAACATATTCATCTTTAGATTATGAAATCACAGACATATAAAAAAAATGAATGAAAGGCGTCATATGTATTCATCCCACCGATATAATATGATTCATCAACATATAACTTCTTTCATATATCTATTCATTCTTTTTATTATTCTTTAGATATATATATATAAGTTAATTGTTTTTACGTGAAAAAATTTTACTAATCAATATTTACTATGGGTGGTGTAAAAAGTTGTTTTCCAACACCAATTGATAAGATACATACATTACGTCGTCGTCGTCGTCATGTATTAACAAAAACAAAATATAATCAAACAGAATCAAATATTCCAATTAATACAAATAATAATAATAATAATAATAATAATAATAATGCAATAAATCTAAATTATGCATCTGAAGATGAACTATTAATGTTACCTGGTATAACTCGTCAAATAGCTCAAAATATTCTTCAATATCGTCAATTAAATCATGGTTTTAAACAAATCAATGAACTTTTATATATTAGTGGAATTAATCCTGATTTATTTGAACATATACGTTCTGATATATCAATTGATTCATCTTTTCAAAATCAATCGAATAAAAAACAAGAACTTATTAATCTTAATTTAGCAACATATGATCAATTATGTAGTATACCTGGTTTAACACCAATACTTATAAGACGAATAATTGAACGCCGTGAACGAAAAGGATCATTTCGTTTTGTTGAAGATTTACTTAAAATTAAAGGAATTGATTACATTATTTTAGCTAGTATTCGTTCATATATTACAGTTGATTATCTTCAAATACCAATATCAGTTAGTGAATCATCAATACTTGAACCATCTATAAATAATCTTTATCCAACATTAAATAAAAATAAAAATAATAATAATATAACATCAGATACACTTTCTCTTGCATCATTATTATTAGAAACTTTACCACCAGAATTACAAACAATACTTCTTTCATCACCTCCACAATGTCCATCATCAATTTGTAATAATAAACAAACATATTTTCGTTTTGCTTCATGGAATTTACAACAATTAACAAATGATAAAGTACAAAATCCAGGTGTAAAAGAAGTTATTTGTCGAATTATTCTTGAAAATAAGTAAAGAAAAATCAATAATCATAATTTTTATTAATATTACATAATTCTTTTTTTTTTTTGTATTTAGTTTTTCATTAATTGGTATACAAGAAATTGGAAATAAAGAAGCACTTGGTTATATAATTGAAGAATTAAATAATCCAACAATACCTTTAATAAAAGATTGGCCAAAACGGCATAATGGAAAATGGAGATATACAATTAGTAATGTTTCTGGTCGAATGTTTCAAGTAAGATAATTTATAAATACAAAAAAAATGAAATAATATTTTATTTATATTAAAAAAATTAGGGAAATGAATATTTTGGTTTTATATATGATGAATCGATTGGAATTGAATTAAAAAAATCTTCATTATTACCAATTAAAAATTATTTTACACGTTCACCTTATATTGTTATATTTCGTCTATATAATAAATATGAATTTGTTTTTGTTAATATACATTTAAAAGCACGACGATTAGATGAAAATGAAAATGAAAGAACAAAAGATGAAGCATTATCATTATCAATATTAGCAGAAGCTATGAATGATACTTTTGGTAAGATTTAAATATTATAGAAAAAAAAACAAAAGAAATTTTTTTTTATTAATTAAAGAACAAAAATATGTCGTTATATTTGGTGATTTTAATATTGTACCAACGGCATTAGAATTTAATGCATTAGTTCAACGTAATTATTCATATATAATTAAACAAAATACAAATATTAGTTTAAAAACACCACAAGGATCAATATGTATTGATAATATATGGCTTTCTGCTGAAGCGAAAGCTTTAAGTACAGGTAAAATTTAATTTTTATATTTAATAAATAAAAATTTTTTTATTATATTTAGAAAATTCAGGTGTTATTCGAGATAATCTTACTAGTATGTGGATTCCTGCTGGTTGGACATGGGGTGGTTTAGTTAGTGATCATTGTCCGATTTGGGTTGAATTTGATTTATCATAAGAAAAAAAAAAATCGTCAAAATAATTTTCATTTATGTGCAATAGAATTCTTTGACATATTTTTTTTTTGCTATTGAATTTACTTAACACTGTTTAATATGTAAAGCAATATTTTGTTTTAATATATAAATAATAATCTTTTCTTGTTTTTTTTTTTTTATAAAAAAAAATAAGAGTAATATATAATATATAACTTTAGATTTCTATGAATTATGTCTAATCAGATACCTGTAAGTGATGTTTTTGTATCGAATGAATTTTATTGTAAGATATTTATTTGTTAAATAATAAAAGGTTCTTTATACAGAACAAAAGACAAAGAAAGTTAAAATATGGTTAGATGGATATTTAGTACCATGTTTAACATTAAATTCGGTATGAATAAATGCATTTTTTTAATAAAATTTTTATAATGATTAAATATTTCTAGGCACGTTTGATATCTGCTGGTAAACATGAAATTGATGTTGTTTTTTATTCAAGTATTGATGATGTAAATGAAATAAAAAAAAAAGACTTTATCTTAAGAAAATTAAAAAAAAATTTTTATATATAAGATTAAGCCTGGAAGAGAATTTGAAACTGATCGATATTTAATTACTGTTGAAGAAAGTTTGGATGATAAACAACCTTGTCCTCGACCAAGTTTTGCTGTTAATGATCCAACAATGAAAAATAAACCAAAATCAGCAGTATGTATATAAAAAAAATATTCAATAAAAATTTTTTTATTTATTCATTTAATTTAGACATTTATACCACCACGTTTCGTACCGAAAACAGAATTACCACCAGCACCAATGTCTTTATTAGAGAGACATAATCCAAATCAATGGGGTTATGCTGGAATGACAACAGCTATGAAACGTAGTGGTTATATTGATGATAACGATAATAATTCTAATCATGTATCAAAAATAACAAAATCTTCAAATTTTATACCACCAAAATTTCAAAAAGATGAATCGATTCAATCTAAAGAATTACAACAACAATCATATTTATTACCTTCTTCTACTCGTACTGAAGAACAACCAGGTTTAATAAATGATGCACTTATTTCTCGAGTAATGAATAAATCATCTTCTAAAGAAATGTGAATATTTAATAGAGAAAAATTTTTCTAAATATTAATTATTTCTTATTTAGTAAATCATCACCTATCAAACAATCGTCACATATCTCTTGGTCAACTTGGGATGATAAAAAATCTGATGATGAAGATTCTAATATAACTTCAATATCTCATAATGAAAATATTCTTCAACAATTACCATCTACAAAACAAACTTATGATTGGCATAGTTTAGTTAAATCAACAAAACACAATTGTCAAATGAATAATCAAACAAATGTTTTAGAAACAATGCCAAATTTTGATTTTGATGATAATTCTTTCGATACATTATTTGATAATATTAACGAATAGTTATGTCAATCATGTCAGATATGTTTTTTTTCTTATGTTCATAAAGATTTTATTTTCATCATAATAAAAAAAATAAAACACATTCCAATACAAAACAACATATAGTTTTAAAAAAAATATCTCGATTATATTAGTTCTAATTGAACTTTAAAAAAAGTTCTAACGACAAAATTGCACAAGATAACGAAGAGTAACTTGTGCTTCATTATAAACTATATATTCATTATAATTAAGACCCCAATAATTACCACCAAAATCTTTATTATCAATCAATTGACCAAGTGGTATTTGTACACCTAAAATAATAAAGAATTTTTTATTTAAGAAAACATCTATTGTTTTTTTGTCATTTGAAAAACTATACCAGAATTTTGAACTATTGTATGTTTTGGATCAGGTATGCGTCGACCAACAGCTTTTTGACTTTGAAATCGTTTTAAATCGAGTGGTTTATCATCGTCATCGTCATCATCATTTTGATCATCATTATCATCATCATCATTATTTCGAGGTATGCCAGTTTGTTTAATATTACCTAAAGCAACTTCACATAAAAGCATAAAACATCGTTCACTATCATTTTGTTTAACACCAGAACAATAACCAAGACTTTTTTCAAATGCATCAGCTGTATAAATTCCCTATAGAAATAAAAATAAAGATTAAATTCATCTATCATTTATAAGAAATTTTCATTACTGTTCCAAATAAATTTCCATGTGCTGTTGCAACCAACGATCCAGCAAGAAGTCCTAAATTTAAAAAATATTCTTAAAAAAAAATCAAACAAGAAATAATAAAAATACCTCGAGTTAGTATACTAATTAAATTACAAATACCAGTTCCATGCCATAATAAATAATGATTATCAAGATTACAATTCATTAATCGTTCATCTTCATTTGGTCGTGCAATTTTAAATATTTGTTCTACTTGTATATTCTGTGCACTAGCCCATATATAACGTAAAATATACTGTGAATCAATATCATCTTTATTTAAAGCTTCAAATTGACAATTCATTGATTTATATAAAAAATCTAATGGTGAAATATGTTTTACATTTGCTTGTGCACCTAATAAAATTTTATATGATAATTCAAGTTCAAATAAATCATCAAGTGTTTTTTCTTGTTGTTTTAACATATTAGTATTATCAATAACAGGCAATTTTTCATCGGAATAACCATTCATTGGTATTAATGAATAATATTCATTTGTATATTGATAAAGAGATTCAAAAATTAATTTTATTTCATTTTTGTAATCAGATGTTTTGTTACCTTCATTTTCCGTAGTAAATTTATCTTTTTTTTCAATAGTTTCTTTTATTTTTATTAATAAATTACGTGCTTTTTCTAATGTTTCACGTTTTAATTGTGATACAGGCATCCATTCAATATCTAATTGAGTTTTATGAATATTTGTACGAATAGCTTGACGATTAATTAATGTTCGCAGAAAATTTTTGTAACTAGACGATTGAAGTTGTGATGATGGATATGCATTTTCATCTTGTAACATATCGAAATCAATAGGTACATCTGATTTTTTTTTCATTGTATGTTCATTTAATTGTACTAATGAATATTTTTTTGGTTTTGTTTCAAATTGATCTATATCTTTCCATAAATTTCCAGTTTTTTCTCGAAAAACTTTTAAAAATTCTTTTCGACATTCATCTAATGTTGAATATGGAGTTAATTGATATTGTCCACCACCATCACCAATTCTACCCCAACGTGTAAATAAGAAAAATAGATTATTTTTACTTTTATGTTTAATAATTTGCATTCGATAATAATTATATAAACCATATATACCATAACCAGCATCAGTCTTTGTAAGACGTACATCATATGGTTGATTTATATCTGTATCAATTAAAATTTCACCTGTAAAACTCATACCTGATAATCGATCAACCTTATATATAATACCAGTTTTATTCAATGGATGTGATGAAATATATTCATCAATTAAATTTTGAGCATCATTATAAAAATCTGGTTTATCTAAAAGTTTTTTATTTGGATCATTTATATGAAATTTTTCTTTGATTGTTTTTATTGAACTTGATTTTTTATTAATTAATTTTGTTAATTCATCATATAAATGTTGATAATTATTTCTATTACTATATTGTAATGGTGTTAAATTATAAACATCAGTCATTGTTAATGATGCACCACATGAATGAAGTAAATGAAGTAATTCAATATTATTTCTATATGAACCATTAGAAAATGGTTGTACTAAATGATGAATACAATTACGTTTATCAATATCAATTGCATCTAAATTAAGTAATGATGTTTGTTTAAAATTTTTCGATTTAGTTTTATTTGTTGTTTCATTTATATTGGTATTAGAAGTTGTTGTTGCACCAAGAAAAAATTTTCGTGGTCGAGCTCTAGGTGCACGACCTCGTTGATAAGTAAATTTTTGCGTTTTTGATGTTTCTTGTTCATCATCAAGAGAATAATCTTTATTTAGAAGTAATTTAACTATATCAATATTGTTCTGTAATGAAAACAAAAAAAAAGAAGTAAATAAAAATATTAAATTTAATTTACCTGACGAACAGCATACATTAATGGTGTTTGTTTATTTTCATCAGGAAAATTAACATCAGCATTAAGTTCAAGTAAAAATTTAACTAATTGAAAATTATTATGAACAATTGCATGAATTAATGGTGTTGTTGCTATATTATCAGAATCTATTGTTGGATAAGATAAATCATTATTTATTGGATGAATATAACCAAATGATAATGGATTAAGTACTATTTTATTATTATAATAACATAAATGATTTAATTGTTTTCCTGATGTTATTAATAAACGAATATTATCATTTGAAAATGTTGTTTTATATGGTAATGACCAAAATAATAAACAAGCAGCTGTATTACCAAATGAATCAATTTCTTCTAAATTAAATTTTGATGAATATGTTTGTTTTAAAAAATTAATTAATATAAAATTTTGTTTAACACATGCATAATGTAATGGATATGAACCATATTTATCAGGTATATTCCAATTAATATTATATTCATGAAATAATATAAGAATTTGTTTTAATATATTTTCATCATATTCATTTATATTAGAAATTAAATGAAATAAATTTTGTTTATTAATATTTGTTTCATTAAAAATAAAATCATCTTTTAAACGTAATAAAAGACGAAGAACAAGATTAAGTTTATTATTTAATATAGATCCTTCAATTATTTGAATATAATTTAAATGAAAACGATTAATATCATTTAAAATTAATGATAATGCACCTTGCCAATCACGTTCAATTATTAAATATATTAATGAATATTGATTATATTCTTTTGAAGTTTTTATTTCACTATATTTCCATTTCCAAATATCTTTTGATAATTTTTCTTTTTTTTTACAATTTTTATTTGATGATTTTAATTCAGATTTTGTTGATGTTGAATCACATATAGGAATACTATGTAATTGTCCAAGATTAATATCAATAGATTGTTGAAGAAATGTAATAAATAAATTAAGATGATCTGATGCTATACAACTTCCTATTATGGAATTAGATAAATTATTTTCAATGAATAAACTAGCATTATGTTGTTGTAAAAGCATTACACATACAGTAGAACATTTAATCTAAAGAGAAAAAAAAAGAAATTAAGAAATTTCTTTTTTCTTTTTATTTATACAAAACAAAAAACAACACTTACTACAGCTAAATGTAATGGTGTATCACCTTGATTATTTTTTGTATCAAGTAATTTATATTTCATTGATTTCATAAGTAAAACACATAATTCAACAGGATCATTACTAATATTTTTATTTAAAAAAACATTATGCAATGGTATATTTCCTAAATTATCTTTCATCATTAAATCACTTCCATTTTCAATTAATAATTTTTCAACATCAATTATTGCATCAATTGTACCTAAATTAAAATAAATAGCTATATGTAATGGTGTACGTTGAGATTTTCCTTGAATATTTAATGCATTATTTGTTATTAATTTTAATTTTTTAATAAATATATTTAATATATCTATATAATCATTTGTACGATTTGATGTTTGTAAATAATAATGTATTGCTTGATTATTTTGATAATCAGATACTGATATATTACATTGTTTATGTTCTAATAAACTACGTATTATAGGTAATAATTGTAATTTACATGCTAAAATTAATGGTGTTTGTTGATTTTCATCTGAAATATTTGATGTTGATAAATTAATATTACATAATGAATTTTCGATTAACATTTGTGCTAATTGAATTTGTTTACGATGAATTGCTTCTAATAATGGTGTACGATAAGTTTTATAATGAAGTACATTAAGATTTTTTGTTTTTTTAAGAAAAATTTCTAATGGATGATTGATTGTTGTATCAATGAATGAAAGAGTTTGTAATAAAGAAAAGATACTTGTTTTATTTGGTTTTAAATTAGATGTTTCATTATCTATAGTAGTAGTAACATCCATTGATTGAGGATTTTCATTTGATATTTTTTGTTTTTTATCATTTTTTTCTTCATCTTCATCTTCTTCATCTTCATTTTCTTCTTCTTCTTCTTCATTTTCTTCATCTTCATTTTCGTCACTATCATCATCATTTTTTCCTTTTCTAATAGTTTTTTCCAATTTATCAACTAATTTTATTTCACAATCAGGATCACATTCAGCTGATTCAAGACAATATTTAATCATTTGAACAATTGATTCATACTGTTTTTTTAAATGTTCTGTACCATTTGATGACTAAATAAAATATTTATTTATTTTTATCTATTTTATTTTATTTTATTTTTTTACTTGATGTTTTTTACAAAATTCACTAAACTTTGAAGCACAATAATGAAATGGTGTTTGACCATTATTATCATATATTTGACCCATTTTTTTAATTTCATCATCAATAGGCTAAAACCGAAATATATTTTTTAAAAAAGAAATTTTTTTATATATAAATAAGCATACTAATTTAAATAATGCTTGAATAAGATTATGTTTATCACATTGTTTTGCAAAATAATGTAAAAGTGTTTTACCATCTTGACTTATATCAGAATTAATATTCATCTTAGCATTATCAATTAAATAATCAATAAGAATAAAATTTTGTGTTTCAAGAGCAATCATTAAAGGTGATTGAGATTTATTATTCATTTTATTTGGATCACATTTATTATCAAGAAGAATTTTAGCCATTTTAGAATAATTATCATGAAGAGCTTTTTGTGCATCTTCATCCTAGTAGAAAAATAGAAGAATATTTAAAAAAAAAGAAAAGCAAATTATCTAATATATCTATCTTACCATATGATGTTCATTTTGACCTGAGACATTTGCAGCTAAATAATGAAACTAAAATAATACAAAAAAAATAATAAATTATAAATATATAACATTTTTTAAATCAACTATAACTTACAGCATTGTTTCCATTACCATCCGTAGCTGTACAATCAGCTTTATGTTTAATTACAATATATTCAAGTTGTTCTGCAGCTGATGATGATACTTCAAGACTAACAGTTAACATAACTAATGTTAAACCATCATCAGTTTTAAAATTAATATCTGCATTATGTTCTGTAAGAAGATAATCACAAAGACCAAAATGTCCTTTTAAAAATCCTGCTGCTAAACAAGTTGTTTGCCATGAATTAACACAATCTAAATCTGCTCCTGCTTCAATTAATAATTGTACACAAAAATACCATCCATATGCCATTGCATAATGTAATGCTGTATTTAATGATGAATCAAATACATTTGCATTGCTACCCAACCGAAGTAAATATGAAACAATATCTGCATTACCACACATACATGCATGTATAAGTGGTGTTCGTTTAAAACGATCACGAGCTTCAATTTTTGCACCTTTTTCAATTAAATATTTAACTATATTTAAATAACCTTTTTGACAAGCTAACATTAATGGTGTTAATTTTCCTGATGATGTACTCGTTGGACAATCAACATTTGCCTCATATTCAATTAAAACTTTGACACAATCCTAAACAAACTAGATTAAAAAACAAATTTTTTTTGTTCAAAATAGTTCATATACCAAATGGTTATTAAGAACAGCTAAATGTAAAGGATAAAAACGTGATTTATTCATTCGATTAATTGAAGCAAGACCAAATTTTTCATTAATTATCTGTTCTTCATTATCATTTGATTCAGCCTTTTCTTTTGCTAAATGTAATAACATTTCGGCATTTTTTGCACGACCATTCATTACAGCAATATGTAATGGAGAATTACCACCACGATCAACATCATGAAAACTAATTTGTCTATTCAAAAATAAAAATTTCTTTTTTTTTGTTTTTCATAAATATTTTATATTAATTTTACTTTAATAATAGATATTCAAGTGGATCTGATCCTTCACATGCAGCAGCAAAATGTATTGGTCGTCGTTCATATTTATCTAAAATATTATATTCTGGCATCATATTTAATAATTGTTTTAAATATTTTGCATTTGGATTTATTGCTGCACAATGTATTGGTGTTATCTAAATCAATATAATTTAAAATATTAAAATAAAAAAACAAAAGTTAAAAACTATTTACCATATAATTTGATCTACTTTTTTTAATAACACTTGATGCACGATTAATTGTTATATCTTCATTATCATACAGTAAAACCTTGAAAACAAAAAAAATATTTTAGATAAAAGAAATTTTTTATTATGATATTATTTAATTAAAACAAACTTGATGGTGAAGATAATTGAAACCATGAAATATATTATCTTTAATATCACCTATAATACTTGCACCTAATTTACGATTACCAGCTCGAATTATTTTATGAATATTATCATAAATGCCATCATGCTAGAAAATATGGATAAAGATCTTTTGAATAATTAAAAAAAAAATTTCTTTTACTGCATCAGAAAATCTTTTGAAAAGTAAATCATACATTTCACGTGAACAATTATTTGCTATAGCATAACAACATATTTCACTACCATCCTCGGTTTCGAATGGTTCCATTGTATCCTAAGAAAAACAAATCATTGAATATATGTATGTAAATAAAAAAAAAATAATTGATTTGATCATATTTAAAGAACATTGTTGTCTAGATTCTGTTAAATTTGATTCTCAATATCTTTGTTATCTTTTTTTTCCTATCTGGTCTATTCTATATTTTCGACCTTTTAGCAAATAAATCTTAGTTACTTCTATTGTATATAGTTGAAATGAATCTATCATTATCTTTAATAGAACAATCTTTATTTCGTTTCTGTATATGATAAATATCTATTCCAGAAGTTTTGTTATGCAATACTGGATACAATGTATCAAAAAATTTCCTAACATTTTATTGCCTAAGCAATCCTGTTTAAATACAAACTGATACAAGACTTTCACAGTTCGAAATGTTTTGTTACATATATTTGGACGGATTTCAAACGGAATATCGAATTATTATAATATCAATCCAGACATTATGTTCGATGATGAAGACATTTGACACTATACACCATTCTTAGAAATATCAGTGCGGAGTTTGTTCGTATTTATTTCAAATTTACATCTTTTCACATAATATCTTATATTCTATAGGTTACCGTCTGTGCAAAATCAGTACAATGAGAATCTTTACGGAAGCAAAGGAAAAAAAATAATTTACTTTATTTAATGCATTATTGCCTTCTTTTGCTCCACGACTTGCCATTATTTGAGCTGTGCGAAAACCCAATGTATGAATATTTGCTCTGAATTAGAAAAAAAAAGAATTTCTAGTTTTTACACAATGAAAAATTGAAAATATTTATTTACCTTCCTGTACTTTGTGTTGCCATTGAAACAGTTGGAAAAGGACATCGATTTTTTTTCGGTGATTTCATATCATCAAGTAAAATTTGAACCATTTGAATATTATCATTTTTAACAGCATAATGAATTGCTGATAAATCATTATGAAGACTGCGTTGTATATGTACCTATTAAATAAAACATAAAATTTTTGTATTTTTCTAATCATTATTCTTTACCGAACAAACGTGATCCACATCATTAATAAGACTTTTTAAAAGTTTTACATCATTGATTAATACAGCACGAATAGCTAATTTACCTTGAACAAACGATGAAATAAATGGTACATGCAAACTAAAGAAAAATTGATACAATTCTTTTCAAATTTATCTTATCAAATTGTTTTACTTGTCTTCGAAAAATGGTTCTTTATGATAATCCGTTAATGCTATATTTGCTTTCAGTGAACGATTACTTTCTACTTTAAATAATTGTGCTTTTCGCACTTTAGGTGGTTTTTTTGCTAAAAGATATTTAATAGTTATTTAATTAAAACTATTTCATTTAAAAAATATACCCTTTTTCTTTGATTTTCCTGTTTCATTTTCATCATCGTCATCTATAGTGGAAGTATTCTTTTTTCTTCCTCGTTTTTGTGTAGCTAAATTACAATAAATTCTTGATTGAATTTTTAAAAATAAAGAAAAACTTACGAACTGTATCAGCAGACGTATCAGATGTTTTACGTGCTCGTTTTTTTGCTGGTTGTCGACGTGATTTTTTTTTATCTGATGTAAGTTTTCGTTTTTTACTTTTTGAAGATATTCCTGGTGATGATGAACTAGACGAACTATCACTTTCATTACTTGATTCAAAATGTATATGTGTTGATAATTTTTTTGTATTTTTATGAGAATGTTCAGTTGATAAATCCATCATATCATCAGATGAACTTGATTCATGCCGAATTGATTTTTCTAATAAACGTTTAGTTTCAACAATATCTTGTTTTTTTAATGAAAATGTATCATCATTATGATAAATAACATCTGATATTTCAGTTAAAATTGTATCTGGATCAAGTGTATCTTTATAATCTAGTTTAAAATGTGTATTTATACTAATTTTTGTATCATCACCATTTTCACCGACTACGGAACACCAACGAATATGAATTGTTTTCGTATTTGTATAAACATTTTGTAAAACTTGACAAAGATAAAATGAATCGGATGGACTTCGACAAGTAATAAATGTTTTCTTGTTATATAGAAGATCATCATCATCAACTGATGAAGATGATTTTGATTCATTATCAATAGTGCCTTCAGTTGATGAGTCTGATGATGATGATGATATATCATCACTATTAAGTCGACGATAATTAATTACATTTGTAGTGGTATGACGATCAGATTGAACATCCTTAGAAAAATCAATTAAGTTTAAACAATTTTTTGTTAACAATCTATGGTATTAGTTCTCAAGATTCACTATTTACTTAGAAAATAAATACATCTTCTATAGAATATGCTAGTATGATACAATCATATTCTTAAGGTAAAAATCATCAAAAGATGGTAGCTCTATTTTAAACTTACATTCCAATATTTTCCATCTAATCCTGTTTGTATGGGTTCTCTTCGTCGATTGCCATAAGTATTTTTGTTCTTTATTCGATTCTGTTTCTAAAATAAAAATTTGTTTTATAATTAATTATCTAAACTACTCTTGAATCTAATATTACTCGTTTATTATTAATTGTTTTTTTGACTTGATTTTTTTTAACTTTAAGTTGAGTCGATGCGTCAGTCGTATCATCACTTTCATATTTAGGTACCAAAGATTGCTTATCTTTTGCACGTTTCTTAAATAGAGTAAAAAATGAAATAAACATAAAAACAATAGAATAAATTGACTTTAACAACCTTTTTGGATAATGTTTTTTTGTTTACCATTATAAATTCGTCATCACTTGATGAAGTACTTGTATCCATATTAAATCTATTTTAGTTTTCAAAAATAAATTTAACAATATTAAAAGTTAACAGACTAGAAAATTTAACTAGATATTTGAAAAGAGTAAAGATGTGAATGTTTTCAGCATACATTCGAAGCACATATATATAGATGTAAGTATACAATAAAGAACAGAAATATGTGTTGTTTCATTATGGTGGTGCAATACCGTACCTTGTGGTTTTGTCATTGGTAACTGTAAAGCATATAAAAAGATTTTTTTTCATTGAATTTGTTCGTCAACAAATTATCTGAAAGTTTTGCATAGATGGCAATATTTTACATAAATAAAATAAAATAAAATACAAATTTCTATGCGATGTAAGACAAAGAAATATTATACGTTAATATTAAACATCATTCTTTTTAAATGTTGCTTGAATTAAATAAGATTTTTTATCTAATATAATGAACTCATCAGTCTAATTTCAGTTTATATGAGTACATGACATGCATGCTAATATCATTCATTGATTTATATGTTAAAACAAATGAAACTTCTATTGCAATAACATCACATGTTATAAGAAATAAAATCAATGTAACACTTCTCCATAATTATTCATATATCGTTCAATAAAAACTTTAATAGTCAATGAATTATATGAGAAAGAATAAATTCATCAATTCAATAAACTTACTATAAGTGGATTTAGTAACAAAATAAAATTAACAAACAGTATTTATGTAGAATAATGTAATTTTAAACCATATTTATATAATGTCTGTCTGTATGATATAAAACGAATTAACTATGATCAATAATGAAATCATGCAAAATTAAAAGTATCATGGATTATTGGATAATCTTTTATTAACTTAAAAAAAATAAATATACAATAAAGTTAATTGTTAATTTCTATACATTTCTTTCAATCTATTCTATTTTCTTACAAACAAATATAATAATAAACTTTATATGAATGTTCACAACAAAGTAGTCATTTTATGATGTATGATTATTTCATTTTATCATTTTATATCTTTTTATAAAAGACCTGTTGGATACAAATAACTTATAAAACATTTTTTTTTATTAATTTATTCTTTTATGAACAAATATATACATATATGTTCTATTAATGAAGAAAAAAACTAATTAAATATCATTTTGTATATCTTTGATCGACGACAATACCATCAAGCAATATGGAAATTAAAAAAAACATAGCAATAAATCGTAATTGTCGACTAGCAGACACATTAGTAATATAGCAGTTGGTCAGTCTCTCGAAATGTGACACTAATTGACTCAGTTGTGCACATAAATCAGTATGTTGTGTGATATAAAAAGCGAAAAGAGACTTGTCATTGAAGTGTTAGAAAGACTCGTAAACTCCCACCAACGAAGAAAGAGTGAAAGAGAGAGAAGAAAAAAAAAATGAATGACTGAACATTTTTCTTCTCTTTCTGTTCATATATAACCAATCATGATTAATCTCTCTCTTTCTGCTTCTTCTTTTTTCTTTGTATGAATATTGATATTCTCATCGTTACCAACACCTTCATTTCTAACTACGCAATATATATACATAGAAGAATCGTCAACACTTGTTGTTTTTCTCCTATCTTATCCTCGAATCAGATCTTATCAAGTCAATGAGAAGATTTACAACAATATATTATATTGATTAATATATATAAATCATTTAAACCATGTTCTTACATTGACACATTCATACAATCGATTGTTTCATTTTATAAGCAATGAAGATATCATTTTTATTTCTCTTTACTTTAATCAATTCAAGCGAACAATGGCTGTAAGTAATATTAAGGCATAAATCTTCAATCCGTTGACATATCTCATAGTATATACTTTTTTTTTAATCAATGTCACGGATGAATGAGATACGGCTCATTAGCTTTCTCTCTCTTTCCCTCTTATTTTAAATAGAAAACCTTATATTTCATTTAATTTGTCTTGCGAGAATATAAATGAGAGGAAACGATGATCATGAATTACGTAATGAACGTAACAAAAATCATCTGTATGCATTTCGACATGCACATAACTCATTATTTGATATTTCTATCATTCTTTACTTATGCATATTAAAGAAGAATAGGAAACATTTAAGCACGTTCACAAGTCGTTTGATTTAGCTCATTGAATACATATATAATAAGACAAGAAAAAAAAGAAATAAAAAGAAAGATCAATGATCTCTCCATGTGGGTAAAACAAACATATAGACAGCATGTGGTTATCATTTCAAATATCTTTTATTTACATTTAAAAAAAAATATAAATGTTTATTGATCATAAAATTAAACTTGGACAAATATGTCATAAAATTTTGAAGGTCAAGTGACCATATGTGAATTAAAATTTTTTTCATTTTTTTTTTATTTTTAGAACAATAATTCAAGTATCTGATATATCATTTGCTACACAAGGTCTTTGCCATAGTCAATATGGTCTTAGTTATAGACAAATACGTTTTTGTCAAAGAAATGAAGCTATTATGCCATTTATACGTTTTGGTACAAATTTAGCATTGGAAGAATGTAAATTACAATTTAAAAATCGTCATTGGAATTGTACTTTATTTAAAGATAATCAATTGATTGGAGATATTCTTGATTCAGGTTTTTTAAATTTTTATGTTTTCGATTAAAAAAAAATCTAATTTTCTTTTTAAATATTAGGAACAAAAGAATCTGCATATATTCATGCATTAACATCTGCTGGTATTGCATATGCAATAACAAAAGCATGTAGTACAGGAAGACTTAGTTCATGTGGATGTGATATGTCAATGAAAGATAAAAATACAAATACATCGATTCGATGGTCTGGATGTTCTGATAATGTTTTATTTGGTTCTGAATTAGCAAGAAAATTTGTTAATCTAAGAGAACGTATAACAAAAAATCGAACAAGTTTATTAAATGTTCATAATAATCAAGTTGGAATTCGAGTAAAAAAATTTTTTCTTTTTGTTTTTAACAAAAAAAGAAAATAATTTAGATTTTTCTCTTTTGTTTTTTTTTCTTTTTAAGACAATTCTTGCTTCTGTTGATCGTCAATGCAAATGTCATGGTGTATCAGGTTCATGTGAATTTAAAACTTGTTGGCGTTCACTTCGTTCATTTACACAAATAGCTAAACAACTTAAAGAATATTATGATGATTCAATTGAAGTACGTTTACAACGAAGTTTATTTGATAAAAAATTACGTTTTGTACCACGAAATATACCATTTCATACGGATAAACAAACAATATCAACAACATATAAAAATGATTTAATTTTTTATCATACAAGTCCTAATTATTGTGAAACAAATTTATCATTAGGTTCATTTGGTACAATAGGACGTGTTTGTAATCGAAGTTCACGTGCAATAGATGGATGTGATTTACTTTGTTGTAATCGAGGTTATCAATCTCAAATAGTGACTGTACGTGATAGATGTAATTGTCGTTTTCAATGGTGTTGTTATGTTCAATGTCAAAATTGTGTTATTACTCAAGAAATAAGTCGTTGCTTGTAAATATTGAATATATTATATACGAGTTTTTTTTTCTTGTTTTGTCTTGTTTTTCATTTGTGTGCAGTTTCTTTTTCTTACTGTCAGTTGAATAACTATTATTCTTTTTTTTCTTTTATTTACAGTAATGTACCGAAGAACATATAACTATTGGTCATTAGTGAAAAGCGAAATCGAGTGTAGCTGATTGACTGTCTCAACAATGAATTATGAGTTAATGTATAAGCACGCGAACAAAGCCATTACATGTTCAATCAACATGATAAATGAGTGGATGAGAAACATTTTAACATACTTTTCTTTTCTTTTATTGTTCAAACATATGTAGAATTATACTTATAATAAGTTCCATAAACCAATAATTTTCTGTGGTTGAAAGAAACACAATATTAAGATTGAGTGAATGTACAATCAATTTAGAATGGGAGGTTAGAAAAAAAAATTGTAGTTTCTCAAGAGAGATATTTTAAATGTATCATTTATCTATTGAAACTATTTTTTTTCAGATATTTAATGTTTTTTAATTAAATGATATACAGTACTTTAAATATCTTGTTTTTGCCAACGATTGATGGATTATCTTTTGGAATATTACGTGAAAAAATTCGTTGATTCATTGAAGTATATTTCTAGTGAACATTTATGGAGCAATTTCGTATTGTTTTCTTCCTAGTCAATAGTTAGTGGTCAAAAACTGATATTAGCTACCTTTTCTACAGGACATCTAGATCAAGTAAAACTTTGGATTTAGTAGTTTCAGATGATAATCTTTTGAATGAACGCAAAAGAATTAAAAATTGAAATTTTGACGAATGCTTCAATTCCTTGATGTCCTCATAAACGCTCTTTTAATACTTTATTTTATCGTTCTTTTTTTATTTTTCTTCAACTTTCTTCGTACTTTGCTTGTATCTATCTTTAAGTTTTTTACTGACAATAGAGTATCAGAGGCTTAACTTCATTTCTTAGACCCAAAAGAGCGAAAAAAGGATTTTTCAACTTTTTGTTGCTTTGTTTTTGAGAAAAATAATTTGGAAATGAATTAATTTTCTTTTCTTTTTTAAAAGAAAGGAAAAGTATCCCTTCTGTAACTATAAGTGGTATAAAAATTGACCATGCAGTCTATAAAATGCTTTTATATATAGATAATTCATATCATATAGCTAATCAAGTAAATTAAAAGTTATATTTGTTGCAAAATTGATGATAATGGAAACGATTTTTATTAGAGTATAAGGCGTGTACAAAGATAATGTTCATTTATTAATTTAAATTCTGAATTAATGAGAAAGAAGTATTTGATATGGAGAGATGAAGAGAAGTGATAAATAATTTTGCATGGAAAATAAACAAAAAGAAGTATTTTAAATAATTCTTCTAATCGATTTATACTTATACGTGTTAGTAAGCAAACATTAGTATTTTGTAGTCAATCTTATAGAAATCTGGTATGCCTTTTTGTTAAGAATTTACTGTGATTAGTAAAGCTTAAAAAACTATTTTCTTATCATTATATTAAAATAAATTTTAGTTTACAGTTTTATTTATACTCTCATATGTTGCCATGTAGTACCATGTACTGAGACAAGATGGCTAGAATTTGAGAATTTATACGTTTTACACATCTGTTATAAATATGTATGTATAGTTTTAGTGATAGATCAGTGAGAGAGATGCGTCGTATATCTTGAAAGAGTATGTATTTGTGTAGCACTTTTAGTCAGAGCAATGTTCCGGGTGTGTAGATCTCATTATACTTCTTCGACAGTTACTCTAAGATGCAAATGGTTTTTTTTATAAGGACTGAGTAATGTATATTCATATAAAGAAACTATAAGCTACTAATTATCATTCTCGACATTTTAATGTCACAAACGAAGTCGAATTTTGAAAAACTCATTTTAGATGTGCACTTGTGATTTTTCTACGATCTCAGCGAACTTTTTCACATCTCGAAATGATTCTTCGTTGCGAGGAACGGTTGGCTGACTTGAATCGTGACTAATGTATGGAGAAGACGAATTTATTATGACGATTAAGCGAATAAAACCTATATGTCGATTACTACTAAACTATCTAATCATATCAATTTTCAAATATATCAACGAATACTCTAAAATATGAGCATTCAGTATTATATATATAAAAAAAAGAGAATAGTATCTCTAATTATTATTATCAAATATAGATATTACATACAAGCAAAAGAGAAAAAAAGCAAATGAAATACAAAAAAAGAAAAGAAAAAATTTTAAAGAATTGTTTGATTAGATAGTAAATAACGTCGTGTTGGTCCTCTTGGAAATGTTGTTAATGGTCTTCTTCTTGAAATTTGTCGATAACCTGTTGATTTTCGATTTCGAATTGTTCTTTTTGTTTGATATTGTTTTAATATTGTTGTTTTTTTCTTTCTTTGAACAGTTGATACATCATTCATTTCCATAGGAGCATCAGTAAATCCAAGTAAAAGTATTGAATTTTCAAATAATTCTGATGTTATACGTGGAATTTTATTTAATAAACTATTGCTTTCATGTTTTCTTGTTAAATATGTATGAATATCACTAGCAACAACTAAACCAGCTATGGTAATAATCAATAAAATTGCAACAACACCAAATGATCTACTTGCTACATGTAATAGAACAGTTTGTACTGTTGTTCGTTCACAATTTTCTCCATAAAATCCATCAAAACATGAACATTTATATGTTTCTATACCATCTTCACATATTCCATTACCTGAACAATTAATTCCGATACAATTATCATTATTTTCTTCACAATGTTCACCATGAAAACCATTTGGACACATACATATTTCAATTGATTTATTAAATCTATCTTCTATTTGTAATGAAGTTCCACTATTTAAACAATAACCTAATGGATATTCTAAATATTCACAATGTTCACCTGATATATGTATTGGACAATTACATGTATAACCGATACGACCAATTTCTGTATGAGAATAATATATATCATTATAATCAGGTATAAGAGATAAACATGTACCACCATTTGAACATGGATTTTGTCGTTCACATATATCAAAAAATAATGTTAATGGTTGTTCACGATCACATGAATGCTTAAGCATATGTACGCGAGTAAAAACTGGTCCAATATGAATTGGTGCTCGATTACCATACCGAATTGTTCCTTAAAATAACAAAATATATTTATATATATGAAATTCAAAGTAAAAAAAAAATAAAAAAGAATTTCTTTAAATTGTTTTTTTCTTTACCGTTTTGTGAAAGATTTAAATTAATTTCTAAACTACTTTCATTTGTACAAAAATTACTATCAAAATAAAGTTCAGCTGTTGCTGAATCAACTTGTTGTACATGTACATGCATATTATCTGATTTAGTTAAATTTAATTGAAATTGTTCGCTTTTAACATGACCAATAATAACATCAGATAAATATTGTATTGTACGATTTGGTTTTATATCACTATCTGTTGCATTCATTTTTAATGAAAATTGTTTTGTTTGTACACGATCAACTTGTAAATTAATTGGTATACCAATTATATTTGTTGAAAATTGATTTGCTTCAATATGTGTAAATGTTAAATTTGTTGTTGTATTTAAATTAGATGAATAGATTGGTGATGGTAATATAACATTAAAAACAATACTATCATTAGAATTTAATGAGAAATTCCATGAAGATGGTGGAAGATTAAATAAATTAAAAGACATTACTTTTTCACTTGAAGAATTAGTTGAAGTTGACATATTATTTAATATTTCATTAAGTATATCATTAGATATAGCTGTATTTGAATTATTTCTGATTAATGGTGGTTTAATAAAAATTGTTGGTTGTTGTGATCCAAGAGAATTCAATTCTGATTGCCAAATAGATGTTTGAGTAGTTGTTGATAGTTTATGATCTAAATAATATAGAGATGTAACAAAATATTGTGTTAAAACGAAAATATGTATAACATACGATGCATTGAACTTGTTTGGTATAAAGGTTTCATGGTAGTAGTTGTAGACGAAGAAGTAGGAGTGTCAAATAATGTTCGTGTTCGCCAACGAATGATATTTGGTTTTCGCGATCTATATCGACGTGTTGCTGTTGCTGTTATTGTTGTGGTGCCGGTTGTTGTTGTAGTGGTGGTGGTGGTGGTTGTTGTTGTTGTGGTAGTGGTTGTTGTTGTTGTGGTAGTGGTGGTGGTTGTTGTTGTTGTGGTAGTGGTGGTGGTTGTTGTTGTGGTAGTGGTGGTGGTGGTTGTGATTGTATTTGTACTTGCTGATGAATAACTTGTTCGCCTTTCTATTGGCAAATTGAATTGTCGTGATGAAGGAGTTGTATCAATAGTAGAATATTCAAGCGCTGATATAGTTTTGGATTTGTAAACGTGAGGGAGAATTGTCAATGCCAAATCAAATGAAGATTGAGTTGAAATAAATCTTTGCAGATCTTTATTAGTAAGCGATGGTGATAAAGTCGATGACAACTGTAATGTCTCGGTTGTTTCTGATACTCTATAATCCGGTAATGGAAATTTTTGCTCATCAGTATAAGTTATAATAGAACGTGTGGAAGTCTTGTCTGGCATTATTGTCGGAGAAGAATCAAGACTAGTACTAGGAACGAGAGTAATAGGTATTAATTGATTATTAGTAGTGACAATATCAGTAGATTTTTCAGATGAGAATGGCGATGTTTCTAGGCGAATTTTTGAAGGTTTAGATGTGTATTCATTGAATTTTCTTTTTAATGATTGTTCTTCAGTGGTGAAGGATGATGTAGAAGATATAGTCGAAGTAAAATATGAATGAGATGATTTGAGGGCAGAAGAAGACGAGCTGTCAGACAGAGTAGAAATTGGTTTTTGTTTAAGTATATCTGATGTTGTGACTACATCCGTTGTTTTTATTAATGAAAATTCATGTGATGACGGTGATGTACCACTAGATATTGAAAAAATAGTTGAAAATGAAGGTACTTTTGTTGTTTCTGAATTGATCGAGGTTAATTCTAAAGATTGTGATATTGTTGTTCTTGTTATTTGTGCTGAAAAAAGTTTTGATGATGAAAATCTAGTGAATATTGGTGATTTAGTGTTTGAATGTGCATGTGAACGAGACAATAGCGATGATAAATGTGACTGACGTGCAGGAAATAGGGTTGTGTTAAACATAATAAGTGGCATTGATGGATAAAGGCTAGAAGAAACTTTGATATCTACTGACTTTGGTGAAGAATGTTTATGACTAAGTGTATCATACATGTCTTTGTTAATATAATCGGCAGTTGTAGTTGAACGCATTGTGTTATTTATGATTAACGTTGATGATGTTGATGTTTGCTTGATATGAATAGATCCATTGATAGTCATTTTTGATCCATCATAAATATGGCCATTTATATCATCATATAATCTTGATGTATCATTTAAATTAGATTGGTTTTGTAAGGAAGTGATATTTTGATGAATTGAAGGAAAACTAATATTATTAATTTTTGAGAAAGAGATATGAGTTTGATTAACAGCGATTGATGTATCTAGTTGATCTTTCATTAATGGTAACGAAGGCATTTTTGTAGTATTGCCATCTGAAATTATTCTGAACCTTGGTGAAATGTGATCAGTTTTCTGTTGGTCATAATCATCAGAATGCAGAGTAACGTTGTTGTCAACGAAAGTTGAATTGAACTGAGTTATACGAGAATAATTTTTTAAAATTAACGAATCATTCAAAGATAATGTGGATGATATAAGATTTACATTAGTGATGTCTTGAGTTCTTTGATCTATCGGAGATACCGTCAAACGTCGATTAATCGAACCATCAATTCGAGATTTTTCATTGAATACAACATCTGATTTTGTTACATCTAATGGAAATGTTACGAGAGCTTCTTTTAATGGTATATTAATTGGTGTTGATAGATATAAATTTTTAGTAGGATCTTTAGTTGAAAATGCTGATAAACGATTCCGTTTATCTTCAGGTAAGTTAAAAGAGTCTTGTAAGTCTTGATTATCATCATATTTTCCAGCATGATGTGAAGATGGTCGTTTCGTTGGCTTAATTAAAGATGTTGTTGCTCGAAACTGAGAATATTCATTAGATTCATCAAGAAATTTATCGTTATCATAATTAGAATCAATAAAGGTATCAGAAGGATATTCTACATCATTATTGAAATCATTACTGCCATTTACAATGGAATATGAAGGTCTTCTTATACGTGATTGTTTTCTAGTTGTAAATGGACTGATAGACGTGAACTTCTGTAACATTGATTCTGATAATTGTAGAGGATTTATAGTACTACCCAAATATTTCAAAGATAGGTTATTATTTGATGATTGAATTTGTTCGCTCCATGATAAATTGGTTTGTCTATCTGGATAAACTTGGAATTTATCATCCGACGTTAATAGTTTAGTCGGTTTACTTGTTCTTGTGAAATATCTTGAAAATATATTATAATTAGATGATGATTGTTTAGCTAAATAAGCCCGAATTTGTGTTTCTTGAATTAAAGATAAATTTCTTCGTCCTTGTAAATATGATTGCAAATCATCGTCAGAAAATAAAAATTCTTCTGAATTCATGGAGAAATTAAAATATTTTGAATCAGATGGTAATGTTTTTGTTAAATAATCTTGCAATGGTGTAGCTTTGCCTTGATAATCAAAATTTATATTGTCATCGGATGTAAATAGTCTACTGGGTAGTTTTGTACTTTTTGAATATTTTGATAATATACTTTGATTGAACGATGATTGTTTAGCTAGATAAGCTTGGATCTTTGCTTCTTGATATTTTGAAAAATTGGCTCGACCTTCTAAGTAAGATTGTAAATTGTCGTGAGAGAATAATGTTTCTTTTGAATCTATTGTATCATTAAAATATATAGAATCAAATGATGAATAATCTTCTGAGAAAGTATCTTCATTAGAAGAATGATTTCTATCTTTTTGAAATTTCGATTGTATATGATATTCAGGTCTTAAAATTCTTCTTGGCTTTTTAGTACTTGTTGAATATTTTGAAAATATATTAGGATCAATTAATGATTGTTTAGCTAAATAAGTTTGAATTTGTATTTTCTGTGCCAATGATAAATTTGAATGTCCTTGTAGATAAGATTTTAAATCATCATCAGAGAATAATATTTTTTCTGTATCATTAGTATGATCGAAATAGTTTGAATCGAATGATGGTAACTTTGTCGAATAATTTTTTGATTGGAAATCTTTCATGAATGGTAAAGTAACTTTTGTTGAAGAGTTAAATGGTAAGTTTTCATCTTGTAATACAACACTATTTGGATTTGTTGTGATCTTTGAATAGTTGGAAAAAATATTGTAATAAGATGATGATTGTCTAGCTAAATAAGCCTGAATATGTGCTTCTTGGTTTTTTGATAGATTTCTTCGTCCTTGTAAATATGATTGCAAATCATCCTTAGAAAATAATGTTCCTCCAACATCTATGGTGAAATTAGGAAATTTTGAATCAAATAATGATTGATTTGTTAAATAGTCATGTAATTGATTATCAATATCAAATGATGAATTTCCTTTTATTGTAAAATGATATGAGAGATTTGTAATAGGTAATAATGTTTGTTCAGGTTTTCGTGTATAGTTTAAATATATTGAACCTAAATATGAATCAGTAAATTGAGATTCTTCAGTTAATGTTATGTTTCGTCTTTTATTGTTCGAGTTATTTTGTGGATCATTGATACTTATAACTGATTCAGTTGGATTTGAAGAAAACAAGTATGGCTTGGATGATGTATCCTGTGCTAAATGAGTTTCAGAATGAATTCCTTTATCTAAAGGTCGATTTATTTGTTCTTGAAAATCAGATTGTGTATCATCTAGAATTTCA
>JAJEKB010001372.1:117681-192120 GCA_022393335.1 Macrotrachela quadricornifera | reverse complement strand
TTTTTTTTTGTCACTATGTTTTGTCGTATTATCGTAAATTTCTCCTGCTTAAATTCAACTAGTCATATATATATATGTATAATTTGTAAAAGTAGGACAAAAATATGAAAAAAAAATGACATTATTAGAAAAATAGATGAATATTTCCAGATAATAATTTTATTTGAGTAATGAATGAAAGAATAATGGCGAACAATGATAACAATATGAAATCAGAAACAATGCTTATGTCAGGTAATATAGAATGGTATAAAATTTAATAGAAAAGGAAAAGTTGAAAGTAAAAAATGTTAAAAGTGCTACGAATGCTACTTCAATACGCATACTTTCATAAACACAACATAGATAATCTGCAGGCGTATTTATATCTTGCACTTATACATCAGTGACATTTTCTAAAACTGCATTACTAGTACTTCCATATTTTTTGCTTTCAGCATTGTTTTTGTCCTCTCAAGCTCATGCATACCGAAATTTACAGTAGTGGATCAAAGTCCTTGCCATAGATTATCTCAGTCATTCTCAATGGTAGACATCTAGAAGTTTGTATGCATATACTTCATCAAGAATGTAGATCACACATAGAGTTGCAGCTCGGTTACTTAATTACAAAGGAGACAACGATGGTTAAGTATAGATGACAAGTGTTTCACTTACTGAGATTCATACCTTTAGAACAGATGATCATTCCTAGGCTAGCGAGCGATGTATAACGCAGCGCTGGATTTTACTTATCTTGGCAACTAATCTCATTAAAATTCACCAATCTTCTTCAGAATTATAGCCACTTTACTATACTTTCAAACTACGAAAAGCTTCGCTTCCAGTGGAATATTGTTACTTACGAATTTCATTAACTAACTGCGTACTGATGAGAAAGTACGTAGCTATTCTCATAATCATAATGATGTTGATAATTTAAAGACATTTAGAGATCGTAATACTCAACCAAATGAGTTCATCTCTTGTGTGAAAAAAAGCGGATAGGTTGAACTTGAATTCCGTATAAAAGTATACAGAATTAGTCATATTTTTAGTAAAAGTCTTATATCGAGTAAGAAGCTCTTTCTTACCTTTGAAATCTCATTGCACAAATATGGTGTATTCCTTCTTTTTGTAATGAAACAATCAAGCTGCAATTGTATCTCTGATCTACATTCTTGATAGGATATACATGCATAAACTATCAGATCCTCACCAACTATAATGGGTGAGATTAGCTAAAGTGAAGATTTTTGTCTACTACTATAGATCTCATAAATTCTTACTATTAATTGCTGAACAATATATTTTAATAGAACTTTGAACCGATTATGTAAAATAAGACATTTAATTTCTAATTTGTAACTAATGAGTTTGCTAATAAGCAAGCCATATATATGATTGATATTTCTTTATTCTATACAATGAAAATATTATAATTCGTTTTGTAAACTATTGATATTGCAATTGAATACTTAAAAATTTGTTTTATATGTTTCAGGTGTTACAGTGGATTTTCCATACAAACCATATCCATGTCAAATAGCAATGCTTGGACGAATAATCAAGGCATTACAACAATCAAAAAATTGTTTATTAGAATCACCAACAGGTACTGGTAAAACTTTAACTTTACTATGTGGTGCATTATCTTGGCAACAAAAAGAATTTGAACAAATTCGAATGTCTTTATTAAATAATAATAAAGATAATGGAACAGAAACAGCACCAAAACCATCACCAATATCACGTATATTTTATTGTACTCGTACACATAAACAACTCGAACAAGTAGCTAAACAACTTAATAATACTGTGTATAAAGATAAAATTCGTATGACATTATTATCATCACGTGATAATTATTGTGTACATCCAGTTGTATCTAAAGGACCAAATAAAAATTATGAATGTGTTAAATTAACACATCCAGATCAACGAAAATTTCAACAAAATGGATTTAAAAGTGAATGTGGTTATTATGAACGTTTAAAAGGTAAAATAGCTAATGATTTTATCCGACCATTAGGTCCAAAACAATTACCACGTGTTTTTGATATTGAACAATTTACTGAATATTGTCAAACAACACATGCTATTTGTCCATATTATACAAGTCGTTTATTAATAAATGATGTACAAATTATTCTTTGTCCATATAATTATCTTATTGATCCTCGTGTACGTAATTCAATGCAAATGTCGATCAATAATTCAATTATTATTATTGATGAAGGTAAAATACAAGGAAAATTATTTGAATTAATTTAAAATGATTCTTTTTTTTTACGTTTACTAGCACATAATATTGAAGATTGTGCTCGTGAATCGATGAAATTTGAAATGAGAAAATATGATTTTGAATTAGCATTAGATGAAATACGTACAAATCAACGAGCACTTGAAATGGCACAAATTAAAGCTGCACAATTAGTTACAACTGAATCAGGTTTTTCATTAACACAAGAACCATTGTCTACAACACAATTAAATTCAACACAACAACAATCAGCACGTCGTGCACCTGGTTATTCAGAATATGATCAATTAAATGAAGAAACTGATTTACTTGAACATTTAAATCTTGATCAACAAGGAAATAAGCAAGAAGAAGTAACAAATTCGATACAACAATTAAATTCTGATGATCAAGAAGTTGCTAATGCATTAAAATTTCTTGCAGAAAGATTTTCTCGATTTCTCGTATGGTTTGATACAAAAGATCCACGTGAAAAATATACGTTTACACCTAAAGAACTTATTGAACAATTTCATCAAGGAAAGTGTATTGATCGATCAATTATTAATACTCATAAACCAGCTACGTATGTTAATATATTTTTATATTGTTGGAAAAATCTATTATTTTTATTTTTAGAAAAACTCAACCAGCTACAAAACGTGGAGTTATTCAAGATGCTAGTCGTATTCGAAAAGCATTAGCAAAAAGTTTTTTAAATGCACCAGAATATGTTAAATTTTCAGATGAAACAGGAAAATTTTTAGAAGATTTTGATCTGTAAGATTACAATTTCATTCTAATCTTTTGCTTGAACAGAAAGACTATTGGGCATCCATATAGAAACCTTTTTTCTAATGAACAAATTCTTGCTAATAATCATTCATATTTTTTTCAAAAAACACACGATACTTTTCTTCGGAGCAATGAGATTTCATCAGACTTGTTCCATAGAGTTAATTCTGATAAGAGATCACTTCTTTAGCTCATTATATATCTATCTATCAGATGTTAGTTCAAGTAAATGATTCTTTCTATCAGGACTATATGAAAATGATTCGTGATAGCCACTGATACATATGCAATTAATTATATCTTTTTTCTTGAATAAAAAAAAAATATTAATCTAATTAACATAGCTGAAAAACTGCATCTTTTACTTAGAAACACTGAAATCTTTTAAAAATAAATGATTCTATTAAAACGTATTGTAAGAAATGTGTATATGAATGTTTTAAAAATTGTTTACAATCTTTTCATAAATATCCTTAAAAAATATTGAATTATTGCTTTAATCTAAAGGAGCTTTTGTCAATCATTATATAGAAATCTAATCTAAAATTTTATTAAAACTTTCTTTTTCTTTTTCTTTTTATATAGCTGCTTATCAATTTTGTATGCTGATGATTATCAATTTATTGGTGATTATAAAATAACATTAAAAACAATACCATTTGAACCAAATGCAAATATAATTTCACAAATGCAACAATCATCTGAAGAATCAATGGATACAACTAATAATGAATGGATTGATATGAGTCAAAAATCTAGTCAATTAAAACGACATCAATATAATTTGGCAAGAACAACTTATCCTCTTCATACACAACAATTAATATTTTATTGTTTATCACCAAGTGTTGCATTCGCTAAAGATTTAAAATTAGTTCGATCGTAAGTTTTTCAATATTAAATTAAATATATTTAAATTTATTGGATTATTTCAAGTTTAATTTTTGCTTCTGGTACACTTGCACCATTAGCAACTTATTCTGGTGAATTAAAAATTCCATTCGATGTTCAATTGGGTAAAGAAAAGAAAATTTTATTTTTTTTTTCCTACAATTTATTTCAATAAATTTTTCTTTAGAATGTAATCATGTTATTGATATAGAACGTACATTTATAACAGCATTAAGTCATGGACGAAATCCAAATATTAAATTACGAGCAACATATCAAAATACAGATAAACTTGAATTTCAAGTAGAAATATATTTTTAAATCTTTTTTTTATTTTGCTTTTTTTAACAAAAAATTATTTTAAAGGATGAATGTGGTCTTGTTGTACTTGATATTTGTCAACGTGTACCTTATGGTGTACTTTGTTTTGTACCTTCATATCGATTTCTTAATGTTATTATTAATCGTTGGATGGCAAGTGGACTTTGGCAAAAATTAAATGAATATAAATCAGTATTTTTTGAAGAAAAAAATAGTGCTAATTTTCAAAATACAATTAGTAAGATTTATTTTATAATTATTAATTATTATTGTATTTAATTATATTAAGATCGATTTCGTGAAGCCAATGGAACATTAAAAATAGTTAAGCCAGTATCAGCTGCTGCTAAGCGAGTTAATGCTATGTTTAAACGAAAGAAAACATCTGATGAAATATCAACAACAAATTCACCATATTTTACTTGTAAAGGTGGTCTGTTATTAGCTGTTTGTCGTGGACGTGCATCTGAAGGTATTGATTTTTCGGATAATAATGCTCGTTGCGTTATAACACTTGGTATACCCTATCCTAATGTACAAGATGAAGAAGTTAATTTTAAACGTAATTATAATAATGAACAAAACAAACGTATGCCTCAAATTATGAATGGAAGTGATTGGGTTAGTTATTTTATTTATGTATTTATTATTATTAGAATATTAATTTGTATTTTAGTATGATTCGCAAGCATATCGTGCATTAAATCAAGCCCTTGGACGATGTATTCGTCATAAAAATGATTGGGGAGCATTAATTGTATGTGTTTGAATATGAAATTCTTTTTAGAAGTTTTGTTTTCTTTTTTTTTCTATATCTAGATTGTTGAAGAACGAATTGTGAATAATATGAATGATAAACAATTTAATAATAAAATTACCTCATGGATTAAACAACGTCTTTTTATTTCACGTAAATATGATGATACAATGAATGCTTTAGAAAAATTTGTTAATGATATGAAAAAATATGATGAAATAGCACTACTTGAAATTGAACAACAAAAACAAAATCAACAACCGGAGGAAAAAATAATGGATGATGAACAACGTCGATTTAGTTTAATTCTTCCACCATTAACTGGTAAAATATAAAGTACTTTCTTTTACTTTAAAATAAAATATATTTGTTTATTCATTTTAGAAGCACCGAAGAAAATAGATGAAACTCTATCTACTTATCGACAATGGAAAGTTGTTGATTTAACGGATAATGATAGTGAAGAAATAAATGAAAATCATTCTCAGCAAAAAAAATCCAAAGCTTTTGAAAAATTTATTGCACAACGTCCAATATCTATGCCACCACCACCACCACCACTACCATCTTTACCATCCGAAAAAATCAAGTTATCTCAAAAACAATCAATAATTGATCTAACGGATGACGACGATAATGATTTTATTCAATCGACACCTTCAACTTCTCATCAATCAATCAAAAAACTTAAATCAACATGAACTGTATTTAATCATATTTCTATTTTACTTATTTCAATGTATTTTTTCTGTGATATAGAATCGAAATTTGTATATATCTTATTTTGAAGTCCAATGACTAATTTATTCTTTCTGTTAAAATTATTATATTTGTGTGTATCATATTTAGAATGCTAGCCTGATTAATAACGTAAAATAAATTTGATTCGAATTAATTAGTATTTATTTTGAAATAAAAATTAAAGTCGAGGAATAAAACGAAAAAATTGTTTGTATTCATCAGAGAAGAATCACATGTTGATGAAAATATTCATTATTGAAATCAGTTAATATACAGACCTGTGAAAATTTATTGAATTATCTTCTGTATCAATCCAAGAAATTCATATAAGTGCAAAATGTATAGATAGAGTAATAATGAAATTCAAGTAAATCAAAGAAAATTAAGACATTTATCTGAGTTGAAATCGTGTAGCATAAGGTGAACACGGAATTAAAAGAATTTCAACAAATTAAGTGCTCGAAGGATATTTACAATTCCAAGAGCACAACATACTTAAGGAATTCATATAAGTTGAAGTTCTATATGTCCGAATTGTAATCAATTGAAAATCGTCTAAACCGATGATAATCTTGACTTTAATCTAACTTTTGCTTAATTTAGACGATTTTTTGATTAAAATCTAGGTTATAATTGATTGAGATGATTTCCGATTGACTGCAAACCGGATTTTAGTGCAAAATAATGTAATTACAATCTATTATTTTTCACTGGGAAGAAGTGTTTGGTATTAATAAAGTTTAGATGGAGATGCACAAACAATACATATATACTACTCAAAAAAAAAGTATTTCAGAAACTTCTAAGAGGTTTTGAGATTGTGATTATATGAAATCTTTGTAACGTTTTGCACTATATATGATCAAAAATACACTGAAAAGAACACAGTAATAAAGCTGATAATACATATATACATCGGTGGTAAACGAAAGATCAATCATATTTATAGTTATAGATAAGATTTCAATTTTTGAAGTATTTTTCGTCAGTATGTTTTTTCATTTCTGTCATGACAGTTAAACATTGTTTTTATCATGAGCTTTGAACTTCGAAAAATACAGTTTCGAATTACAATAACGATACAATAGAAAACTTGGCTTATCTACGATGAAGATTAGAGTCATTGGGTACGAACCCGTAAACTGTAAGCATCTCCAAATAATACAATTTCAAGTGTTTTCATCCATTAAATACAGGAATTTATAGTTTTAAAAATGATGCTCATTCTTCTTATTGCTCAAAACTTCATCATCAGGCAATTCAAAAATTCAAGAGAATCTGGAATTACACAAGTACTCTAACTACCAAGAATCTTTGTAAGTTTTGCCATTATTTACTGAAAACATGTACTGAAGACCTATCTGCCTGCGTATCCGATACTATAAATAGAAATGAATCATAAACTTAAATGAAGGTATCAGTACTCTGATCTCTTGGTATTGTACCTTGAATAACTATATGAAAACGAATCTAGCAATATTTTCTCAAACGGCTACTGAAAAACTTTTGAAACATTCCATATATATAAACTCAGTCAGTACCTATTTTGAAATCAAAAAAAAGATGGAAACAAATTTTTTAAAGTATAACAAACTGACTATTAGTAGTAGATCAATACTGTAATGTTTATCTTTGCAGTTGACAAAGAATAATCGATATTTTATCAAGATTTTGTCACTTATATGAATCAAATTTTGATTTGTTGTTATATGTTTTTTTCGCACTTGATGTTGCTAAAAATCTTTCTTAAATCTATCAAACAAATGCATCTTAGTTTATATGATTGTAAAGAAATCCAATTAATTTTATTTCTTAGTTATTTAATCAAACCTATAATTTTTCTGTTTTTGTAGAAATATTGAAGCGATGTTTCTTGATATTTGCAAGATTCATAGATATATTAAAGTTTTGAAATAATCTTTTAACCGTAATCGCTGATTCTTTACGACATTATTAATCTATATATAAACGTTTTCTTTTCGTAAAAAACAAATCAGTGAATAACATGTATAGTATTTACTGAACAAATAAAAAAGTACAACATAGTAGAGAATACAAATCTGGAATGTTACAGAAATAATTGCGATCTGACTTTTTTTTTAAAATTTCATCGTTATGATCTCTTTGATTAAAACAATTTTTTAGTCAAAGAATAATGCCTGAAATTCTACACAAAACAGTATATTTTATTTAATCAATATAGTGTCTTGCATCTTTTTGATTAAACATAATCATACCGTAAAATTTAGTATAAAATTTCAAATTTAATCTTTTTCAATTTTTTTTTTTGACTAAATTTTTATTTGTCTAATGATGTTACTTTTGTGGACCCGGAAGAGGCTGACAAGAAAAATGCTATTCATCAAAAAAGAAGAAATTCTCGTTAAAAGTAATGGTTGATGGTGACGGTTATGTAGAAGATGGAACAATGAATGCATAAAGACACACAAAAAGTATTCTTCAAAAGGTTTTAGAATCCGGCAAAAGTTAATAAATGATTGAATATGTCAGCAGGATGATGCAAGACTTCACAATCATCATCTGTGTAAAAAAATGATGTGCTAATTATTTTTTTATATTTATTTCAAAGACTCGTTGACCGACGAATTCATCTGACTTATCACCATTAGTTTATAACTGATGGAATGAACTAACTAATCATATGAATTAAGATCACATAACAATGAAAATGACATGAATAAATAAAATAAAAAATCTAATCAAACAAAAATTAAAAAAGATAAAATTTTACATTCTATATTTGATTTTACTGTATGATTATGTTTAATCAAAAAGATGGAAGACACTATATTAGTTAAATAAAATGTCTTGTTTTATGTAGAATTTCAAGCGTTATCTTTTGACTAAAAAATTGTTTTAATAGAGAAGAAATTTCAAAAATACTAATTTCATAATTTATTGTGCGTCACTCAATATATAATAAAGTAACTATACAGAAGTAGTGCGATGAAGAATATTAAATTGATAGTGACACTTTTTAATTTTAAATAAAATTTTCATTCATCTTTCTAGCTCTTAAGATCTTTTTATTCTCATTTTCATAAAAATATCTTTCTCTAAAAATAAAAAAATAATTAAAGTGTGTAAATGAATCATTCTTTTCTCTCTATTTAAATTTTTTTTTGTTTTAACTCTTCGACAAATTGTGACGTTATTATCAGGTAGAAAATAATTTTGACACGCAGAATACATTTTCTTTTCTCTCTTCTATCAATACACTTTACACAAAAATCAACAGATATTTGAAAAACAATATTTAACGAGATCTTTTTTTAACATTCAGTTTATTATTCCACAAAGGTTCACAATTGATAAGAACATTGATTGATAGACACAAACAATGGATGTAGAAAAATAAATACATTCGAAGATTATTGTGCCTCTTGTTTTTTTACTTTACAATCAATACTCTCAAGCCATAACATGACACCTCTCACTATATGTCAACAGAACTTTATAAGAGAGACACGTAAAAAAGAAGAACAAATACTACGTAGAATATCTTGTGTATGTAGCACTTATTACTTTCTCTACGAAAAAAAGCTAATTATTACTTTTTTCTTGCTTACTTTTCTTCCGTTTAAGCATATAAAAATTCATGATGTCTATACAAAGAAATATGTCAAGACAAAATATTCTAAAATTGCACTTGAATTTTTTAAAATATCCGCACTGTTCTCTGTGTACATCAATAAAAGAAGCCACATCGAGATACGTATGCCTTGCAAATCTATTGGGGAAACAACTATTTTTCTTAAAGTTTATACTTTTATAGTATATTTCGAAGGGAGATTTTGCAATGAAGTAAGCCTTATAAAAACTTACGAATTATTTTAAAGTAAATCCGAATATTTCATAATAGCGAATATCACTTTAATTTGAGACTAAAGCCAAAGAATGGAATACAAGTCGAAAAACAGCATTTGATTGGTTATATTTGGATTCAATACTTATATCTAGTTCTATCTGTCGTAATAAATATTATCAAAGTATAGAATAGATATACAATTAGAAATGAATGCTAAAAAATACGAAAATGATTATGAATAGGTGTATTCATATGATAATTTATTGTGAGTGAGTGAGTTGCGTTTGTTGTGAACGGCATACTCAGTCTAATATTTAGATCAAATATTTGTTTTAATGCACTATTTTCTATTCCATTTCTATTAAAACAACAAAAGCCTTTTTTTTCCTCAGAAACTACGGAAAAAAGTTTATTTGTAGGCATGGACAGGAAAAGGAAAAAAGTAAGATAAGAATCATTAACATTTTTTTTATCAACATATGGCTTAGTTTAATACAACAATTACATTACGATACTTTAATTTTATAAGTCTTTTAGACATTTACACATAACTGTTATATATATTCAGTGAAGTGGATATACTACTTTCAATAGGCATTTAATATACCTGCTGTATGTATATAGATTGCTTGTTGTTCGATTCTTGCTTTTGCATTTTACGATCGTCATTAGCATCGCGGTGCACTGCCATTTGAAACAGAAAGTAAGTACTAAAAACCCATTCATAAGTTTCAATTCAAAAAGAAAACTAATAAAAAGAAAATAAATATAAAATAAATATCGGCATAATTCTGTTTATCTTTATTTTGGACAAATATAGGTTTTTCTTCATCATATTTTTTCCATAACTCTAGATTCTTAATTTTGGATTTTCTTTGGTATTAGCTTACACCGATCAATGAGAAAAGCGAATATTTTTCATGAAAAACCAAGAAAGATAGTTATAATTTTAATAAAAGAAAAAAATAATAATAGACTTACCTTAATCATCTGTATATAAATCTAAATGCTAATTTTTACGTATTATATTAAAAGTACGGAATTGTACATGTATTTGAAAATGTCGCTTGAGTTAAATTTAAAAAAAATTGAAAAACAAATATATTTTGGTCAAAGTTCTTGCAAAATTATTCTAATTGAATTTTCTTTTCATTGTCACTTGTATTGTTTGCTTGACTGCTTTTATAAGAGCCAGTAAACTATATGAAAAAATAAAATTTTTCAGATGTTGTCTATTCTCAGAAAACAATTATATTCTTAACACAATCTACTGAACTTTCTGGTTCTTTTTTTCTAAAAGTCAATACTTGTCTGTCAGATAAAGAATGAACGCTCTCTATGCAAAGAGATTATGTTAATTTTGGCAGAATATCAATTTTAATTTGTGACACGATATTTTTGCGAATGATACTTATGCACAAAATGATTTTTTTTCTATACTCCTGCTATATTATTGGACTATTACTGAATTCATTAAACTCGTTAGTATGAATAAAGAAAAGATGTTCTGCTTATATTATTAGATGATTAATAAGGATAAAAAAGGATTATCAAAGTCATAAGATTAGTTAGTATCAAATGAGAAAGTAGGATTGACAGACAGAGGAGATGAAGTAACAGGAAGTAGACAAAATGTAAATATAAATAAAAGATGAATGCGCATATATAATTTTCCGACGATTTTTTTAAGTATAAATATATCCCTTATAAAGTCAATTAGAGGAAATGATCAACTTCTTTTCGATGATTTTCAGTATCGCCGAGATAGATTAGCGTGAAATTGTGCAAAAGATAATTGGAAAGATTATACACATTATGATGAAATTATGTTTTCAGTGTACTGAAATTATAATTTATCTATGCTCTATTCTTCACTGGTGTATAATTCTTATTTGTGGCAAACATCCTTTCACACATACTTATTCAAGAAGTTCGAAAAAGTCACTAACATAATATATAAACTGAACAGAAACAAAACTATTTTGCGCGTAAGTGTTGATCGTGAAAATATCACGCATGCAAAAGTTAACCAATTTAGCCGAGTCAATATACTCAGCCAAACTTTCTTTTCTTTATTCAGTTTTTGAATTTTCATTCATGATCAACGTATCTATCTACATTTAATGTCTTTTCTATGTATCTTTGTGTCACTCCTTGATAGTCCAACAGTATAACTAATAAGATGTCATGAAAAATATTTCTTATTTTGTTTTAGATATACTATTCGGTTTGGTCGTTAAAATAAAAATTAATTATAGTATATAGATATGTACAAGGTGGTCCACAAATAACAGAACGATAAGAAATTTAAATATCCCGTTGTGATTCGAACAAACGAGTTGATTCTTTTATCAATAATAGAGGTGTGTTCAAGCTTTGCGCTCATAAAGACATACCTTGAAAGATCTTTTGTTATGTATATGGTTTTCTTTTCCTATCTGCGAGAAAGTATAAATTTTTTTCTTGAGGTTATTAGTGGTGCTTGACAAAGGTTTTTTATAACATTGTCTTTATGGATTTAAAGTACAAACAAGCCTCTCTTACTAGTAAAAAATATCAGTCCGTTTGCTTGAGTTATAGAGCAGAGATATTCATTATTTTCTTCTTTGCGTGACTTTTGGGCCACTCTGCACCTATTTGTGAAAATGTAAATTTTTTTTGTTGAGATCACTAGTGATATATAACAAAGGATTTTTCTAGACATGTCATTATAGATATAAATTTTGAACATGCCTCTATCATTAATGAAAAAATCGAATCGTTTGCTTGAGCCGCAATAGAGATATTTAAATTTTCTATCGTTCTGTTATTTATGGGCTACTCTGCACATTATTTTTATAAAAATCCTTTTTCTTTTCCCATATCAGTTTATCAATTAAGTTTTCTCTTAAGATTGGCTTGTTATAGAATATGTCTCTCGTAGATTTTCTATCAACTATAAAATATTCTTAGTTTTTGATATTTTTCTAGTTTCCTTTCTGTCTCTAGTAGTTTCTATAAAGTGAGGATAAAAAGACCTTAATAACGCACTTATTATCGGTAGAATATTGCAAACTCGATGTGATATTTTATCTCATTATATTTCTATTATAAGTAAAACAGGGCAGTTTGCACAATTATTTTTACAAATTTAAGGATTTTATCATAATCATACATGTAATATTTGAAATTTGAATTTATGTTATCAGCTTTGAAGCTAGATGAGCAAACCCTTGCAGGAGCAGCTGTAGATGAAGGCACAATCCTTTGATGAGGAGGGATGGAGGCAAAATTTCACATAAGCCGAAAAGAGGAGTGGATTGAATAGTTAAACAGTTGATTACTTGAATTCAACTTTCTAGTTTGACACTACTGTTTGTAATCTGATATTGTATTACCTGCAAACCTATTTGTCAGTCTGTAAAGGAGATATGAATATAAACCCATCCAATTTTACATTTTCTCATCATACACAAGTTCATTAATACGCACGCAACTAATAATATACTTACTAATCAGATCGACTATCGTTATTTTTCCACAACTTTCACAAAAAAAATAGATCATTTGATTAAAATGATATGTCTTTTATTTCATGTTAAAAACTAAAAAAGATTTTTGTAATTGTTATAATTTAATTTTTTTAATCTTCTTGACAATGTTTTTTTTTCTAAGTCATATATATTCATCATGTGTCAATGATTTATCATCATTTCACTGTTTTAGAAAAAGCTAACATAATTATTCAATATCTTAATGATCTCTGTATATTCTATGTTTAGGAATTTCCTTATTTATACAAACAAAAAATTGAATCAGTAACATTATCGTTTAGTTTTCTATAGCGTACATATAATCATATACATCACATTACTAAACAGCACATCATATGTTACTTTTTCAAACTTCTATTTTAGCAATTGTACCTATTAAAAACTGAAATATAATGTAACTATATAGCAAAATAGTGCCATGTAAAATTATTTATTCACAAGAATAAATAAATGTGAGAATGCCGTTTTATTACATAATACTTATATTTTTGAATAAGTATTTTAATTATTAAACAAAATCGTATGTCTCTATTTCTTCCTTCTGAATATTTGCCTAAAATTTATTTTCAAATATAATTTCTTGATTTGCCTATTAAATCCAATAATCAATAACATCAATAGTAACTCATACTTGTTATTCTTTTTTATGTTTCAATAATATAAACGAAACATCACACAAGATATATTCTTTCGAGAAGAAGTTTATTTGAAAAGATAGATATATCACGTACTTGCGAGGAAACGTTCCCAAGCACCAGAATATTTTCAAGTTGAGACTTAACGCATCTTCTAGACCTTAATGAATTGTATTTATGGTAAAAAAAAGCTTCATGCTTATGCCTTGTTTCGAAAAAGACCGAGTGTTCTTACATTGCCAAATGTAAGAGTGGTTTTGTTAGGAAAAAAGTACTATATCATCTGATATAAATTGAAATGCGCCAAGATGCTTTCACAATATCTTCTATATATGTGCAAGTATATATCAGAAAAATCTTAGCTCATTTCAACTGATATCTGGTGAAATAGTACTTTTTCCTATCAAAACAGCTGTTACTGTTATAAAAGTAAGAATGATCGATCCTCTTCAAAACAAGTCATAAGCACAAACCTTTTTTTACCATAAACACAACTCATTGAAGTTTACAAGATGCGCTAACGCTAAGTATCAACATGAAAGCATTTCGGTACCTGGGAATATTTCCTCGTTAGTTTTATAATACAACTAATTTTTCATACTACCATCTGTTTCTAGTAATGTTTTATAGAATAATATATCGTGTTGTTGAAGTTGTATGTCCTTTTAACTGTTTGAAAATGATGAGACATATGTTGTCTTATTTAGTTTTCAGAAGAGGAAAATATAATTGGAAGCTACTGCAGTAGGGATTAACCTGTTAACTATTATCGATAAATATCTTCGTCAAAGCGGTCTTTATGAAAAAAACGAAGACTACAACTCCTTAATTCGGTTTTTCTTTGCATACACCGCATCCAGTCTAATATCCTGCACTCACTAGAGTTTTCTCCACTATTTCTGATGCTTCATATCAATTATGTTCCCGCGTATCCGTGTATCAAAAGTTATACTGGGAAACATTGATTATTTAGTTCCGAAAAATTTAACAGTTAATGGGTTAAATAAGTGATAAAGGAGAACAAAACATATTTTATATTTTCAAATGAAAATTATAAGTTTATCTTAAAATTTTGACAACTTATAATTACTGTCATCAAAAAATAACTAGAGAAAAGTAGAATGATTCCCATAATATATAGTTTCAGAACGAGTAAGATTAATATGAAAAGATAACACAATTATATTGTGACAAATAAGAGTGACATGTTGCCTTAATTCAGAATTATTATAATATGTCGCTTTCATTTATCATGCTGTGAATGTGCATATATGTAATGCTTAAAACTTGTATTCAAGTATTTAATTATTGGATAGTTGAAGTTTTCTACTATTCAAGTATACAGGTATTCGACTATTCAAATATACAAGTATACAATTATTCAACTATTCAGGTCTACAGGTATTCGACTATTGAAGTACTCAATTATTCAACTATTCAAGTATACAAGTATTCGACTATTCAAGTATTTAAGTATTCAAAGAGGGAGAGGAGAGGGGTGGGATGCAGAACCTCATAGGACCAGCTAAGAGTAAAAGTGGAGCCCTTGGAGAGGAGAGGCTACAGAGCTCTGTAGGATCAGATGAAAGTGAGGGCGAGAAGAGATCAAATTCTTGAGAATGGGTGTGGATGACGGTGGAATTCTTGAGATGTGTCCAAACTACAGAGAGCCAACTGAGGGTGAGGATGGAACGCTAGGAAGGGGAAATACTTGAATACTTAAAAAAAATAGTTGAATACTTGAATTCAACTTTCAAGTTTGACACTATTATCACTTTCATAAGATGTCTATTTATAAGAAAAATGAGATCCAATTTCCTATGTGTATAAAACATATAGTTTTGCACAAGTATAATAATAAGTGTAATTTATTGTCTGTTATCTTTATTAGTATTTCCTTCTAGTCCGATAGCTTGTCATAAAATAAGGTATGCACAATTTGTAAGCTTTTGATGAGTTTCTAGTTAGATTTATAGAAAAATGCATTAGAATCAATCTAATTTTTTGTGTATCGTTTATCTAAAATTATCAAGTTATGAACTGAAAGATGCCAATTTTTATCAAAATTTTCGGATCATCGTCTTATACCACACAGATTTAAAGTATGGAGTTCCCAAATACTCGCAAAAAGTGGTGAAAATACGTTTTAACTCAACCTAAATGTCGTTTTTCAAGGGATTTCTATCAGTGAAAAGACTTTGAAATTCTAAGTCTATTAGATCCCATTCTGATATATTCTGAAAGAAATAGTGTGAAGATAAAATTGACAAGCTCTTCTGCATGTTTCGCTCTGACATCAAAGCTGGAAAAAAAAAACAAAAGTTGAGAAAAAGATGTTAAATCAATTTATGATCAATATCTGATAGCTCAAGTGTCACAGTAAGCTATACTAAAATGTTTCTACATTTGTTCTTTATGATACTTCGTTCAGAATATCTGAGAATACCCAGGCAGACAAAACTAAAAAAAAACGATGAAAAACGCGTTAAAACGTACAAAATGGCGTGAAAAATCACATTAAATCCCACGTTTTGGCGAGTAATTACGGAGTAAATTTTAATGCAGTAGAATACTTTCTGAAAAACTGAGTAAAAAAACGTTCAAACAACGTAAATACGGCGTTTTTACGGTGGTCTACCTTTAAAACGCCGTATTGACACTGTTTGAACGTGTTTTTACGCATTTTTTTTAAGATCATGTCTGCCTGGGTATATGTGAAATGTAAATCAGCAATATGAATATTTGTCAATGAGCACCTTCTATTGGATGATGTTATTTTAGTTTTACTAGTTTAATGCAATGAATAAAATCAAACTGCTGTGAAGAATGAAAGCTTTATTCCATAACCGAACCAAAACCAAACAAAAAAGAGTGTAAGCACACCACCGAAAATACACACAAGAACAGAACAATATATATTTACCGCTGCCAACGCCTTTTCTGATGTATACATGCGTTCCAACACATCCTCGCTGACTCAGAGCAACAAACAAAGGAAGAGGAGCAAAAGGAATGGAGGAGGAACAAAAGGAATCGAAGAGGAGCAGGAAGACAAGTGAGAGGAATGTGAATGGAAACAAACAAACATGAGAGAGAAAAGAATGTATCATGTGCAGAGCACATGACAACTACAACTAAATAAATTTCTTCACATGACTTATGACCCAATCTCGAGCTATCAACATGTATCATTCGACATCATTGAAAGAATGAATAACAAAGGATTAAAAGGTTACACGAATTGATATGAAAATGTGTTAGACGAGAGAGAAAATGCATATTTTCAAAAATATCTGTTCTCTCTTGCCGCCGACACATTTTTATATCCCTACGTGTAACTTTCTACTTCTTTTTATTCATTCTTTCAATGATGTTGAATGATTCTCGTTGAAATCCCTTAATCTAGTTAGTAGGGACATCAATAAAGTCTACAAATGTAGGTACTTGCGGTTTGATATTATTTATTCTATTATATAATTTTAACTACGAGGTTAACTATTTTTCTTATAGAATATAAAACATTTACGAATAATAAAATCATTTTTCTCTCATTCTTTCCTTCATTTTTGATTTTTTTAGAAAGGTTGTATTTATGTATTTTTTAAAATATTTACAGGCTTTATTGCTATTAGTTTTATTATTTTTTAATTACCGATGTTTCAGTAACCACGCACCTCTGTCAAACTAAATACATTTGTTTACATTTATTTACATTCATTCACGTCCGCATATTTTCTTCATTTAATTCTCCCTCTTCATATGGATTTTAAATACATGATTGAGCCAAAGAAAGCAGATGAAGAAGACAGATAATCGACAAAAGCTAATCAGTATCATTAACTTGTTGTTCCACTATTACTTGTTTAAAATCTGTGTAAATAATGAGAGAGAAACGTAGAAAATTGAAAAAAAATGAATATGTATGGGTATTAATGCATATTACTATAAATGTATTTAGTGTAACGAAGACAGCATGGTTGCCAAAACATAACTGATTAATAAATAATAAAATCAATGACAAAGAAGAATTTAAATATTAAAATAGAACACTTTCTTTTATTCATTATAATAAAATATATCATTTTGCATTTCTGAAGATACCTCAATTCATTATGACATAGATATTTAGCATATTTCATGAGGAAAAATATCTTTTGAATATTTGTTTAAGGATGGTGAGTATAAAAATCATATTGCCATAAGAATAACAAATGTTTTAATAAATAATTTTTGCTTTTCGTTCGAAAGTAAGAAAAGCAAAAGAAATTCTTAGTCGTTTCCTCATTGATTTATTCTTATAGAAATATACTATGTTCATTTCATGTCAAAGAAAGCATAGTATTGTCTTTAGGGAAAAGAAATAGATCTTTGTTACTTACCTTTCTCAAAATACTGCAAAAAAATATCGGAAATAAATAGATTCATCAAAATATGGACATGCAATCTTGTTATTAGAGAACAGTTCTGTTGACTTGTAAAATGCGCGTTGTAATGATAAAGGACGCTTTCATTCACGTTCCACTACTTCATAGAATGCTCTGTCTTTGATTCAAAACCGTTTTTTGATTTATATGAATTGAGTTCTAGACCAATTCATTAGTTATTAGAATGCTTTCGTAATTGTTCTCTTTAGAGGACTACAAGACGTATCTCATTTAGGTAAGATTACGCTTTCCCGTAATATAATAGTAGAATATCAAAGAGCGTATACATTATGGTCAAAGATACGTTCTAGTCTATTCATTATCATTTTTATAAGTACCAGAATTTTTTCTCTATCATTCCTTTAATTGAAAAATATTTTCTTATAGATTTAAATATATATATATATTTTTTTTTTGAAAAACATGCATTTTCGTTGTTTTTATGACTTCAACAAACGCTTTAATTTTGTGAAAAGAGTATTAAAAATTTTAATAAATGTCCCTGGACATTTTTAACAATATTCGTCCTTTATCGTAATATCTATATAAAATACTGATGAATGCGGTTCTAATGTTCTCTTATAAGCACTTAATCAATAGATTGAGGTTTAGCTACTGATATTAAAATATTAGTAAATGGGATAATTAAATATACGATAAAAATGACTAGTACAAAGACAAACGTTAGTCACAGAAATGAAGAAAAAAAATATGCAAGAAATCAGAATAGATCTGTTGTTTCTTTATGGATAGAATTACAATAGTTTACCATGATAACATTCTTTTTTTATGCAAAAGTTATCTTATTATTGCTTGTATATATACATTTTCAGTTTTAATGCATATTTCCAATAGGAATAGAATAAAATAAAGAGTAGCAGCAGAATGATACTGTAAAACCTATAATACTTTTTTTTTAATTTTCATTACAGTTGACATTTATACAACTTTAGATAAACCATTAATCGTAGTGATCAATCTAAGGAATGTGATTAAATTGAACCACACGAATACCTGGTTTTTTTTATATTCAATCTCTTTTCTAATTTTACCTTGTTTTTGTAGGTATCTTAGGCACGGAATCCATTCATTTGCACATAATTATTTGCACATGTCTATTGATTTTGTCATCAATGCTATTTTTAGATAGGCAATGATGGAAAAAAAGAGGAAAGAAAAGAATAGACTTTAAGTGTAGCAAACACAATCTCTTGCAGCCGGTTGAGTTGATAGCAGCTATATATGTTAAGTATGAAACATGATAATTCTTTTTATTGTATTATCTCTTATTAAAATATACGATCTTCATTCAATTAGGTCTATTTGCACAATTTTTTAATACATCCTTTTTCGATTATATGATCTTCTCTAATTTATTTTGTCTTATTTCATTCTTCTTACCATTCCTATTTACTCTATACTTTTTTAAGGTCACATACATTTTTCTTTTAATTTTTTTAATTGTTTTTTTTTATTGTATATCTTTTCCGCATTCCATTTTTCATTCTGAGAACAAAGTTAACAAGTAGGTTAATAATAGAATTAATATATAAATGTAAGGATAGATAGTTAGGTGGATAAATATGTACCTTCATAATTAAATGAACAGATCACTAGACACTGAAGTGGGGTTTGAAATAGATGAATAATCGATAACAGTTAAGCAAACTAGTAGAGAAGCAGAAAAATATTTAAATAAATAAACAGATCATTAAATAGATAGATAAATAGCCAGATAAACAGTTCAATAGATAGAAGGAAGCATGATTTTTGGTATTCTTTCAATGAAAATAGATGTGAATAATTTGCTGAAAAAATAAAATTCTTGATGTATCACTCAAACGATAGACAACGAGGAGCATTTTTCAAAAACTCAAAAGTGCCTCTATTAAGAAAAGAAAGCATATTGATTATTTTAGGAAAGTGTTTTTCTTATCTTTTCATATTGGAATTTAATTCAGTCGTTTAGAGTACGTTTATGTTCATTTTATACTTAAAAGCTTTCTATCTACTAGGACAATTAGTTATAATGTATAAAAGAAAAAGAAAAATTTTTTTTTACCTAACTGTTGAAAATGATTTAAGTTTGATTTAATTTGATGACATAAAAATATTACCTATTTACAAAAGTAATGGTTTTTTTTATAGAATGAACATATTATGTGAATCTTAGAAATCGAATATTCTTATAATGGTATATATACTATTCAAGAGCAAAGCATTGCTCCCAAAATGTGGTATTTTAATTAGCTGTCTGTTTATGTTATGTTGTTTATATATTATCAGTTTCTCGTATAAAAATTTTATTATATATAGAGCTATTCCATTGACAGATAATTTAAATAGAACTAATATGGTAATGTCCCTTCACTCTTTGCTAATTAATGAGAGGAATAGAAGCATAAAATCTTTATACTATCGTCATGTAACATCAGTTCGCAATTCATCATATCCATTTATTAGTGGTGATACATTTCGTGCATTGGCAGATTATGTATTCGATGAAACAAAACAAGATAATTTAGAAACTGTAAAATATGGTGATATTATTTTTGTTAAAGCTGATATGTTTCAACGCTTTTTTGATCAACCATACAAATCAATAAAAAATTCATTTGTTCTTGTCTCGCATAATAGTGATTATTCTGCACCAAGTACATATAAAAATAAATTAGAAGATAACAAAATAATTGCCTGGTATGCTTCAAATCCTGATATACAATATCATACAAAATTATTTCCTATTCCTATTGGATTATCTAATATACGATGGCCATCAGGTAATCTTAGTACATTAATGTATGCATTTCAAAATTATCGAAAACCTTGGTCAAATCGTGCTACTTTACTATATGTTAATTTTGATATTAAAACAAATCGACAGCAACGTGAAGCAGCTGTTTCAAAAGCAACCAATTTCCTAAATGCTCGAATTATAAAAGAAAAAATTTCATTTGAAACTTATTTAAAACAAATTGGAAATGCAAAATTTGTCCTTTCACCACCGGGTAATGGACTCGATTGTCATCGAACATGGGAAGCATTAATGATGGGTGCTGCACCAGTTATTCTTTCATCTGGACTTGATCCATTATTCAATAAAATACCAGCAATTATTATTAAAGATTGGTCAAATTTAACAGAAAAGTTTTTATTAACACACACTTTTGAATCTTATGATGGTTTAACGCCTGTTGTCTTATATGCTCGATATTGGCGTGATAGACTTTTAAAACATCGTGATATAGTTTTTTAATATTTGCGAGAAGATTGCTAAGAGAATAATTAAATATTTTTGTTTTATTATTTGTTTAATCATTGTAAAAAAAGAAAATAACTTTTAATGATGATAGTCATGTGAATAATTTTATGTATAATTTATGAAAAATTCATTTTAGTATGCTTAGTTCGTCCACTGACTTTTTTCATATGCGAAAAAGGATAGCTTGCCAAAATTAAAGTTCTCCTTCACTACTTTCGAATTATTGTAAATAGTATTTTTATTATTTTTCATAGAATAACTGCTTTTATACAGTGACAAACTAATGTATCGTGCTCACATAAACAAAGATGCAATTGAAATACATCAAATACCATGAATTATTTATTGACTATCTCTTTAAATATATGATTTTGTTATCAATAATTTAATTCATAGGCTCATACAATATTAATCTAGTAGTAGAATCATGTCATGTCTTCTGTTTTTCCTTCATCTTTATTCTTTATGGTGGAAAAAACTTACAATCACTTTAATATTTCTTCTATGATGTATTATTTTTTTTTCCGACAACCATTAAAAGAAAAAAATAAGCCATTATCACTTATGACAGACATCATACACAGATGGGTGCACATAATTATGGACTAAAAACTGAATTTTATTGATAATATCAGCAATAATCATTAACTGATTAATGATAAAAATATTATCCTTAATAATTTATTTGATCAATTTATAACTTGGTATAAGTAGATACAACTACACACGCTTAACAATGAAACTCTGATCTAAATAAGTTTTTGAAAAAGTTCAAGAAGTTCAAATATTTTATATTAGAATCAAGATTGGTTTTTTGTTGTGTATCAGACAAAGGAAAAGATAAACAAGACTGAAGTTGCTAGAATATATGCTATACTCTAATTATTAAATTGGTAAGACGAGGATAATCGAGATTATCAAATGCACTCAATAACTTCGAACTACTTCAACATCAAAATAATGTTTAACAGACAATCTAATCAAAAATTAGTTGCAAGCTCATTATGTATGAGGTTTCTCGCATCGGAATTTATTGTTTTATATCTTTTTCTCCTATTTGCAATGATTAACCAAATAGCTATTAAGAAATAAGAGAAAAAAAACATTAATAATCGCATCTAAAAAGAATTTGAATCCCAGCCACCTATATCGATTGATTCTTTTTATTAATCAATGCAAGAAATGACGAATGCCTCTAATCGTATTACTGATTATACTGGTAGCAAACCATATAGTAGTCATGATGATAAATTTACATTTGAGGATAAAAATACAGATTAAGTAGCATATAATTTGAAGAATGAATATTATTGAAATGAAAATTCAATGTTTTGTATACTTTTTAAATCCACTTATAGAAAATGATTTTAGCTTTTAGCATATTGGTGATGCAACACATACTAATCTTAATTGAACATTACGGAAATCCTTTGATTTCCATATTTGATATCAACAAAATACTATTGATATACAAATATTATGATACATACTCAAAGAATTTTAAATTCTAGGCATTCAATTGTGTCTATTCAATTAAACTAATATATCCTCCGTTACATTATAAAGCAATAGTAAATATGAATTACTTATATTTTATTTAGTTCAAAAGACTTTATTAAAAGACATTGATTTATTAAACTTCATTGATTGTTGAACACGTTCAAAATATTGAAAAGTAAATAAGATCTCAAAATATAAAACAAATATAGTGATCAAAAAGAAAAGAAAGAGTTTTGTCTTCTTAGAAGCAATATTTTATAGCATCGTTTACCAAATAATTATTTTCTACAATTTTCATAACGTTTGAAATATCTATAATTATATTACAATTGATTAACATCTAATAAATATCAATATGCTAATCATCCAACAATATTTCAAAAGCTCTACTGAAATCCACTTGAATTTTTACTCATTTGTAATGTTGATCAGTAGAAAAATTGAAGAAATTTCTAACAGCTAATATGTTTATTTAATTTCGATGATGAAGATGAAAAATGTTAAACTTTAAAATCCTTTAATGTTAACGTGAGTTCTACTATCAATAACAAAATGATGTATTAAAAAAGTGTTTGTATGTAGAAAGAAAAGAAATATTTACATAGATTTTTCATCAATGATTTTGGTTAAAATTATTTGATAAAGTTTTTAAAAGAGTAACAATAAACAAAGAATAAGTTTTTTCTTTAAGTATAATACAATACAACAAGATAAATTATTTTCTACGAAATCAAAAAAAAGTGTTTATTAGTTTTTTTGTGGTTAAATTTCACGATAATAAATCTTTGAATGAAACATTATATTCGATTGATTAAATAAAAAAAGATTTATTATTAGAAAACAATGTGATATATTTTAATCTAAAAAAATTTCATTATAGTCATGATATTGATTTCCAGCATTTCTATATTTAATTCTTTAGTAATAACAGAATAACTTTTGCAATGTTTTTTCAATAGTTTGTATTGCTCTAATGCGTATGATACAAAAAAAAAATACATTAGTTGTTCGAGAAGAATCTAGAAACTCAGCATATATTCCCTGATGTCAATGTTCTGATTTGACTACCTATTAACTCTTCCTGTTTTTAATCTTACAAGATATACTATATTTATTCTATAGAGGATCAGCATCATTGAATATTATTCATGTTGAAATTAGATATGCAAAGAAAAACAGAAATTTTGATTACAAATGTAAGCAATTAATCGATTAAATATTTATCGTGTTAGATTTTTCTCTCTATTTCTCTTTTGTTTAAGCTGTCGGTTAGTTTTACCTTATTTTCGATCGACTTCCTTTCTTTTTCCTATAACTAGATTAGTTCCGTTTTTCTCTTCTTTTATCGTCTGTCGATCTATACATACATATGTACTGCTTCTCAAGAGACGATCAGAACACAACAACAATAATAACGAAGCGTTTTTTTTCTATTTTTTTTTTGTTTCTATCCGAACCTTATTTTAATTTGTTGAGTAATCGCTTTACTGTTCTTGGCTCTGTCATGAATGAATAACGGAAAGTTGTAGCAAAGACACATATTGAGAGAGAATACCCAGTAACATTTTCTTTTTTCTTTACAAAATCAACTATAAAATTTTTCTTCTTTTTCTATTGCATACATCATATACGACAATTGATTTTTTAATAGTTCATGTGTACTATGTCCCAACGGAAGTGAAAAGAATGTGATGACGTTAACAATGAAAAAACAAAACGTTCATAAAAATAATCACTGGATAAATATATTTAGACATGTGATATTATTACGAATGATCAGTATCTTCTATTGTTAATCTATAGTTTATATTCACAATGTATATTGATAGTATTGGCTGGTTCCAATACAAAATTTTAGTCAACTCATGTTTGATATTTTTACTTGCTCGATTTATTCTTATTGTTGGTATGAGTGATTTTTATTTTGTAATTGTTTATAAATAAATAATTATTAAAATAACAATTGACTATTTAGATAGTGTTAGACCTGGAAATCCATCAAGTACGCGTAAGATGTGTTCAAAAGTATGTTATATCGATGAATTTATTATTATTGTTATTCTTTGATGTTTTTATAACTTTGTTTTTTCTTTTGAATCATTTTGATTTCTTATCTAGAATAGTTATCAATTACTTATTAGTTGTTATCAAAAATGATCAGAGTATTTCGTACGAACATATTGTGTTTTATACCTATAATATATAGAAATCTACGATAGGAATAATGCAGATGAGACATTGATTACAATATCCAGATGGTAAATGTAAATGACAGGAAAAAAAACCATAAATCATAACTTTGAAAATATAAATAAACAAAAAATATTTTGTTATGATAAAATTTTAAAGAAAAACATTACATTCATGAAAGAGAATATCGCGTGCATACATTACATAATTTTTATTCTATTTTTATATGTAAAACAGAATGAGTTTGATGATTAAATATTTCTTTTTTTTTTATTATATCACGAATTGTACTTTGAGTATATTATAATATCAAATATTGATTGTCTATAATAATGTATATTTTTTTAAAATATGTACAAATTATATTTAAAATTGTTTTGAAGTAAATGTTTTCAGTATCAAGTATAGTTTCACATATTAGTTATTACTTTAATAATACATTTAGTCCTATATATTGTTTGTTAAAAAATCTTAATCGATTAAAATAACTCTAAAATAATTTAATATTGTTGTATAATTTTTCTTATTTAGCTTCAATCAATGCTTTCTTATGGTAAATATCAAACATCTCAAATATCATCAAATATAACATATGTATCACGTTTATATCCTCAAAATTTTCTTGTTTATTCATCTATTAATAATTTATTAATATTTATTGAACCAAAACATCAAATACATGTTTATGATGCTCAAAATGTTCGACTTATTGTTAAATTAAATACAACAAATGTTGTTATTGGAACATCATGTACATCATTAGTATCGAATTCTAATCAAGATTTATTTTTTATATATGAAACAACTTCCGAAACAAATTTAATTTCTTTACGTATATGTCAAGTACGTTTTAATATGACAAAATTAAATTTTGAAGATATTTATTGTATTGATACATTAAAAATTCAATATGATCAATCAGAATTACGTATTTATGGTTTTACAATAAAACGTGATCATGCTGGAACAAAAAAATCACTTCTATTTATATCATCAGATGTTGGTATTATTTATGCAGTATTTGATACACGTACAGCTTCATTAATTGGTGATTCAACAATTATGAATGAAACTTTAAATGAAGGTAGTATTGTTTTATCATCATCTGGTTCAATTTATTATGCTAGTAAACAAGAACATATAATACATCAATTACATGTAACACGTGATTTTCGTTTACGTTATGGAGTACCAATTAAAACTAAAGCCATTAAAAATCCATTTGGTTTAATTACAGATGAATGTAATCATTTGTAAGTTTTTACAAAAATAATTATTTATGTATTTATTTATATTTTATAGATATATTGCTACACGTTCAATGATATTAGTTATGTTTGTTCAAACATCTTCAACAATACGAAGTGTATTTTCAAAATCATCTGATATACCTATAACACTTGAAAGACTTAATTCAACTACATATGTTTATGCAACAGTAAAAAAATCTTTAGGAAAAAAGCCATCTTATTGGATGTTTAATTTTCTTTATTTTACTGGTAATTTAATAAAATAGTTTTTGTTTTTCTTCGAAATAGATAAGATTTTTTGTTTTTTCTTAGAACCAGAAAAACCCACTCTGATCACTCGACATCCTGGTAGGAAAAATAATTGTATATATGTATAGTTTTTGCTTTTGATATTGTCAATTACATATTACCTGCTTTTATTATCACGATCCTTCCCTTATCCTCTATAGCTATCAATTTGGAAGAAAAATTGGATTTCAATATTACTACAACAGATAATACTAGTATTCCGAAACTATGGCCAACTTCATATTGGTTACCATCAGCAATAAATATTACCAAAAAATATACACAATTTTCTGCTATTTCAAGAAAACTTCTTTTGAAATATCGAAAAAAAATATCTAAACAAACACAAAGAACTAATCTTGATCAAGAACCATTATCAATTGATGAAAATAATTTATTTACAGAAAATCCATTAACTGAACAAACTGTTAATGATACATCAGATGAATCTCAACTCATTGATTCCAATGAAATTCTAGATGATACACAATCTGATTTTCAAGAACAAATAAATCAATCCTTAGATAAAGGAATTCATTCTGAAACTCATTTAGCACACGATACATCACCCAAGCCATACTTGTTTTCTTCAAATCCAACTGAATCAGTTATAAGTATCAATGATCTACAAAATAACTCGAATAATAAAAGACGAAACGTAACATTAACTGAAGAATCTCAATTTACTGATTCATATTTAGGTTCAATATATTTAAACTATACACGAAAACCTGAACAAACATTATTACCTATTACAAATCTCTCATATCATTCTACAATAAAAGGAAATTTATCATTTGATATGGATAATCAATTACATGACTATTTAACAAATCAATCATTATTTGATTCGAAATTTCCTAATTTCACCATAGATATTGCAGGAACATTGTTTTCTAAAGATGATTTGCAATCATATTTACAAGGACGAAGAAATCTATCAAAAATTCAAGAAGCACATATCCAAGCTTATTTAGCTAAACAATCATCATCTTATTACAATATTTTTTCCAACTATTCAAAAATCACAGCAAATCCAAGTAGTGTTGTATTACCAAATGAAAACTTACCATTGAACTCTTCAACAAAAGTTACTTTACCATTCATGAAAGATTTCCAATCAAAAAATTATTCGACAAAGTTACCATCATTCAATTCAAACTATTTCGATCATACTAATCATACAGAAAAAATATTATTCTCTGATGATGATTTAAAATCTTATCTACAAGGACATTCAAATTTATCATTGGCACAAAAAATACAAATTCAAGCTTATTTAACTAAACAATCATTAATTGATCATAATATATTTTCAAAATATTCAACAAGTACTAAAAAACCAAGAAGAATTTTAAGACCTGGATATCATATACAATCGAAATTTCAAAAAGATAGAAATCATTCTTCTACTGAAGATACTTTCTCAGAAGATTATTCATCATTTGATTCTATATATTTTAATGATACAATAGATTCAGAAGAAACATTATTCTCTCACGACAATTTACAATCTTACTTAGACGGTCGAGCCAATTTTTCAAAATATCAAGAAGCAAAGATCCAAGCTTATCTAGCTAAACAATTATCGTTCAATCAAAGTATATTATCAAAATATTCAACGAGTACAAAACTACCCAGTAGACTATTTACATCCGATGACAATATAAATTTTGATTATCAAGGCAAAGCTACACCATTGCAAGATTATTTAACAAAAACATCACCATCTGATTCAAAATATTTTAATTTCTCCATGAATTCAGAAGAATTTTTATTTTCTGACGATGATTTGCAATCATATTTACAAGGGCGAAGAAATTTATCTTTAATTCAAGAAACACAAATTCGAGCTTATTTAGCTAAACAATCATCATCTAATTATAATATATTTTCAAGATATTTCACAAGAACAAGCAAACCGACTAAATTATTAACGTCAGATGATAAATTCCAAGTCTATCCAGATAGACAAACCAATTTATCATGGAGCGAACAAATTCAATCATCAAATAATAATCTATCTTCGAAATATTTGGGTAGTACTATAAATCCTCTACAATTATCAGAATCAATATCACAGAAGTTCGCGTCTATCAGTCCATTTACAACTAGAAAACAATCACGTATAAGAAGACCTTCATATTCCATTGTAAATGGCAGTAATGATTTCAACAATGATGTAGAATATCCTTCTGATACCTTTATTGATTCTAATTATAATGACGATAAATTTCTTGATGAATCTAATGAATATTCTCAGTTTCGAGCAACAACATCTTCAATTAAGCCAACGAAACGACCATCTTCACGTCATACTGGAAAATATGATGATAATCAAGACTTACAAGACTCTTTTAACTTACCTGAAGATAAACGGAATCGTTTATCAGCATTTTCAACTAACGATCCTACTAAAAATTTATATCTATCAACACCAATTAATATACCATTAAAAGAAGCTCTCGTAACATTTCCATTAGATGTAACAAAATCAGATTCTATATTCGATGAAAAATCTCGAATTGATGGTTCGATTAATCGACGTTTAACAGTATCTCCGATAAATCAAAGAACTCAAGACATCACTAATGTAAATCTTATATCATCCACATTATCTTTGAATGATTCGTTAATTTTAAAAAATTATTCTCGTATAACTCAATTCAATTCAACTTTCGTTGATAACAATGTTACTCTGCATTCTGATGATTATGCCCAACAGAAAATTGATCACATTCCACCAAGGTTCAGAATAATTTCAGATGGCAATACTACAAAAACGCCTTCATTACCATTAATGAAAGATCAACTGGATACATCAATCGCTGTTAATCAAACTCATATCTCTTTCTCAAGAATTAATAACAGTAGTTTTCCTTCAATTCATCAAAATATCACTTCCTTACAAAACCAATCTAATTTAAATGATACATCAAGATTATATGATGATATAAATGGCCATACTTATGATGGATCAAAAATGACTATCAATGGATCTATTCAAATCAAGCAAACATCAACATCATCACCGTTAATCATAAATAACACAATGCGTTCAACTACAACTGCCGATTATATCAACAAAGATATGTATGATACACTTAGTCATAAACATTCTTCACCAAAGTCAGTAGATATCAAAGTTTCTTCTACCCTTTATCCATCAATGCCACTTATTATGTTAAACACAACCCTATTTCCTGCACGTCAGTCACATTTATCATCGCTATTGTCTCGTTCACATGCACATTCAAACACTAAATCACCAATATTCACTAGATTTTCATCATCAAAACTTTTTTCAGCACAAATAACAAGAACAACAATATCACAATCTTTAGAATTAACCTCGATCAATTCAGAAACAACAAAAGTACCTTCATTTTCAACTATTTTTTCAACATCTAGTGGTACATCACCGTCATCACATGAATTTTCATTAATAAAAACAACGGATGTAGTCACAACATCAGATATACTTAAACAAAAACCAATTTCTACTCTTTCTGACAGCTCGTCCTCTTCTGCCTTCAAATCATCTCATCCATATTTTACTTCGACTATATCTTCTACACCATCCTTTACCACTGAAGAACAATCATTAAAAACAAAATTCAATGAGTACACATCTAAACCTTCAAAAATTCGCCTAGAAACATCGCCATTCTTATCTGAGAAATCTACTGATATTGCCACTACTAATAATCAATTAATACCTATCACTCTTGTTCCTAGTACAAGTCTTGATTCTTCTCCGACAATAATGCTTGACAAGACTTCCACACGTTCTACTATAACTTATACTGATGAGCAAAAATTTCCATTACCGGATTATAGCGTATCAGAAACAACCGAGACATTACAGTTGTCATCGACTTTATCACCATCGCTTACTAATAAAGATCTGCAAAGATTTATTTCAACTCAATCTTCATTTGATTTGACATTGACAATTCTCCCTCACTTTTACGAATCAAAAACTATATCAGCGCTTGAATATTCTACTATTGATACAACTCCTTCATCACAACAATTCAATTTGCCAATAGAAAGACGAACAAGTTATTCATCTGTAAGTACAAATACAATCACAACTACAACCACCACTACCACAACAACAACTACAACAACTACAACAACCACCACCACTACAACAACAACAACAACAACCGGCACCACAACAACAGCAAAACGTCGATATAGATCTCGAAAACCAAATATCATTCGTTGGCGAACACGAACATTACCTGACACTCCTACTTCTTCGTCTACAACTACTACCATTAAACCTCTATATCAAACAAGTTCAATGCATCGTATGTTATATATATTTTCGTTTCAACACAATATTTTGTTACATCTCTATATTATTTAGATCATAAACTATCAGCATCTACTCAAACATCTATTTGGCAATCAGAATTGAATTCTCTTGGATCACAACAACCAACAATTTTAATTAAACCACCATTAATCAGAAATGATTCAAATACAGCTATATCTAATGATATACTTAATGAAATATTAAATAATATGTCAACTTCAACTAATTCTTCAAGTGAAAAAGTAATTTCTTATAATTTATTTAATCTTCCACCATCTTCATGGAATTTCTCATTAAATTCTAATGATAGTATTGTTTTTAATGTTATATTACCATCACCAATCTATTCACCTAATTTAAATACAACAACAAATTTAACATTTACACATATTGAAGCAAATCAATTTTCAACAAATATAATTGGTACACCAATTAATTTACAAGTTGATCGTGTGCAAACAAAACAATTTTCATTAAAAATGAATGCAACAGATAGTGATATAAAACCAAATCGTACAATACAATATTTATCTGATGTTATTATTGGTCATGTTAAAAGTGAACAATTTCAATTAAATTTAACTAAATCAGATAATATGCATGTACATGTACAACAAGTTGATTCAGCAACAGCTGAACTTTATTTTGATAGTAATTTTTGTACAAATGAAAGTAGTTTAGAAATTAATTTAAATCTTTCACAAAACGGTAAAGAAAAAAACAATTTAAAGAAATTCTCTTTTATTTTTTTTTTACTTTGAATTTCATATATATGAATATGTTTTGTTATTTTAAGGAACAATTCGGTATGGTAATCGAGCACCAATTCATATTGGACCAGTTTTTACTCGCGTACATATGCTTAAGCATTCATGTGATCGTGAACAACCATTAACATTATTTTTTGATATATGTGAACGACAAAATCCATGTTCAAATGGTGGTACATGTTTATCTCTTATACCTGATTATAATGATATATATTATTCTCATACAGAAATTGGTCGTATCGGTTATACATGTAATTGTCCAATACATATATCAGGTGAACATTGTGAATATTTAGAATATCCATTAGGTTATTGTTTAAATAGTGGAACTTTATTACAAATAGAAGATAGATTTAATAAATCAATTGATATATGTATGTGTCCAAATGGTTTTCATGGTGAACATTGTGAAGAAAATAATGATAATTGTATCGGAATTAATTGTTCAGGTAATGGAATATGTGAAGATGGTATAGAAACATATAAATGTTCATGTTTTGATGGATTTTATGGAGAAAATTGTGAACGAACAACAGTACAAACTGTTCTATTACATGTAGCAAGTAGATCATTTGGTGTTGTTGCAATTTTATTGATTATTACCATAGCTGGTTTAGTTGTTGCTAGTGATATCCATACATATTTAACAAGAAAACATGAAAGCAATAGTTTATTAAATAAAATTCCACGTATAACATCAGAATTATTTGAAAATTCAATACTTTTACTTGGATTTACTGATGCTCCTATAGAAATGAATGATGTATCAAATGTTCAAAGAAAGAAAAAACCAACAATATTAAAACAATATCAAACAAAAAGAACAATTCGAAATCGAAAATCAACAGGTTATCGACAAATTTCAAGAAGAAGATCATTAACAACATTTCCAAGAGGACCAACACGACGTTATTTACTATCTAATCAAACAATTCTTTAAAATTTTTTCTTTTCTTTTTTTGTATTTCATTTGCTTTTTTTCTCTTTTGCTTGTATGTAATATCTATATTTGATAATAATAATTAGAGATACTATTCTCTTTTTTTTTATATATATAATACTGAATGCTCATATTTTAAAGTATTCGTTGATATATTTGAAAATTGATATGATTAGATAGTTTAGTAGTAATCGACATATAGGTTTTATTCGCTTAATCGTCATAATAAATTCTTCTTCTCCATACATTAGTCACGATTCAAGTCAGTTATCCGTTCCTCGCAACGAAGAATCATTTCAAGATGTGAAAAAGTTCGCTGAGATCGTAGGAAAATCACAAGTGCACATTTAAAATGTGTTTTTCAAAATTCAACTTCGTTTGTGACATTAAAATGTCGAGAATGATAATTAGTAGCTTATAGTTTCTTCATATGAACATACATTACTCAGTCTTTAAAAAAACCATTGGCATCTTAGAGTAACTGTTGAAGAAGTATAATGAGATCTACACACCCAGAACATTATTCTGACTAAAGGTGCCACACAAATACACACTCTTTCAAGACATGCATAAAGTATTTCTTTCATTGAGTGTACTATGGAAATACGCACAATATCAAGATATACGACGTATCTCTCTCACTGATCTATCACTAAAACTATACATACATATTTATAACAGATGTGCAAAACGTATAAATTCTCAAGTTCTACCTAGATTGCCTCAGTGTATAGTACTACATGGCAACATATGAGAGCACAAATAAAACTGTAAACTAAAATTTCTTTTAATATAATGATAAGAAAATAGTTTTTTAAGCTTTACTAATCACAGTAAATTCTTAACAAAAAGGCATACCAGATTTCTATAAAATTGACTACAAAATACTAATGTTTACTTACTAACGTATAAGTATAAATCTATTAGAAGAATTATTTAAAATACTTCTTTTTATTTATCTTCCACGCAAAATTAGTTTTCACTTCTCTTCATCTCTTCATATCAAATACTTCTTTCTCATTAATTCAAAATTTAACTTAATAAATGAACATTATCTTTGTACAAGCCTTATATTCTAATAAAAATCGTTTTCATTATCATCAATTTTGCAACATATATAACTTTTAATTTACTTGATTAGCTATATGATATGAATTGTCTATATGTAAAAGCATTTTATAGACTGTATGATCAATTTTTGTACAACTGATAGTTACAGAAGGGATACTTTTCCTTTCTTTTAAAAAAGAAAGAAAAATTAATTCATTTTCAAATTATTTTTCTCAAAAATAAAGCAACAAAAAGTTGAAAAATCCTTTTTTTGCTCTATTGGGTCTAAAAAATGAAGCTAAGCCTCTAATACTCTATTGTCAGTAAAAAACTTAAAGATAGATACAAGCAAAGTACGAAGAAAGTTGAAGAAAAATAAAAATGAATGATAAAATAAAGTATTAAAAGAGCGTTTATGAGGATATCAAGAAGTCGAAGCATTCGTCAAAATTTCAATTTTTAATTCTTTTGCGTTCATTCAAGAGATTATCATCTGAAACTACTAAATCCAAAGTTTTATTTCATCTAGATGTCCTGTAGAAAAGGTAGCTAATATCAGTTTTTGACCACTATCTATTGACTAGGAAGAAAATAATACGAAATTGCTCCATAAATGTTCACTAGAAATATACTTCAATGAATCAACGAATTTTTTCACGTAATACTCCAAAAGATAATCCATCAATCGTTGGCAAAAACAAGATATTTAAAGTACTGTATATCATTTAATTAAAAAACATTAAATATCTGAAAAAAAATAGTTTCAATAGATAAATGATACATTTAAAATATCTCTCTTGAGAAACTACAATTTTTTTTTCTAACCTCCCATTCTAAGTTGATTGTACATTCACTCAATCTTAATATTGTGTTTCTTTCAACCACAGAAAATTATTGGTTTATGGAACTTATTATAAGTATAATTCTACATATGTTTGAACAATAAAAGAAAAGAAAAGTATGTTAAAATGTTTCTCATCCACTCATTTATCATGTTGATTGAACATGTAATGGCTTTGTTCGCGTGCTTATACATTAACTCATAATTCATTGTTGAGACAGTCAATCAGCTACACTCGATTTCGCTGTTCACTAATGACCAATAGTTATATGTTCTTCGGTACATTACTGTAAATAAAAGAAAAAAAAGAATAATAGTTATTCAACTGACAGTAAGAAAAAGAAACTGCACACAAATGAAAAACAAGACAAAACAAGAAAAAAAAACTCGTATATAATATATTCAATATTTACAAGCAACGACTTATTTCTTGAGTAATAACACAATTTTGACATTGAACATAACAACACCATTGAAAACGACAATTACATCTATCACGTACAGTCACTATTTGAGATTGATAACCTCGATTACAACAAAGTAAATCACATCCATCTATTGCACGTGAACTTCGATTACAAACACGTCCTATTGTACCAAATGAACCTAATGATAAATTTGTTTCACAATAATTAGGACTTGTATGATAAAAAATTAAATCATTTTTATATGTTGTTGATATTGTTTGTTTATCCGTATGAAATGGTATATTTCGTGGTACAAAACGTAATTTTTTATCAAATAAACTTCGTTGTAAACGTACTTCAATTGAATCATCATAATATTCTTTAAGTTGTTTAGCTATTTGTGTAAATGAACGAAGTGAACGCCAACAAGTTTTAAATTCACATGAACCTGATACACCATGACATTTGCATTGACGATCAACAGAAGCAAGAATTGTCTTAAGAAGAAAAAAAAAACAAAAGAGAAAATTCTAAATTATTTTCTTTTTTTGTTAAAAACAAAAAAAAAATTTTTTTACTCGAATTCCAACTTGATTATTATGAACATTTAATAAACTTGTTCGATTTTTTGTTATACGTTCTCTTAGATTAACAAATTTTCTTGCTAATTCAGAACCAAATAAAACATTATCAGAACATCCAGACCATCGAACCGATGTATTTGTATTTTTATCTTTCATTGACATATCACATCCACATGAACTAAGTCTTCCTGTACTACATGCTTTTGTTATTGCATATGCAATACCAGCAGATGTTAATGCATGAATATATGCAGATTCTTTTGTTCCTAATATTTAAAAAGAAAATTAAATTTTTTTTAATCAAAAACTCAAAAATTTAAAAAACCTGAATCAAGAATATCTCCAATCAATTGATTATCTTTAAATAAAGTACAATTCCAATGACGATTTTTAAATTGTAATTTACATTCTTCTAATGCTAAATTTGTACCAAAACGTATAAATGGCATAATAGCTTCATTTCTTTGACAAAAACGTATTTGTCTATAACTAAGACCATATTGAGTATGACAAAGACCTTGTGTAGCAAATGATATATCAGATACTTGAATTATTGTTCTAAAAATAAAAAAAAAATGAAAAAAATTTTAATTCACATATGGTCACTTGACCTTCAAAATTTTATGACATATTTGTCCAAGTTTAATTTTATGATCAATAAACATTTATATTTTTTTTTAAATGTAAATAAAAGATATTTGAAATGATAACCACATGCTGTCTATATGTTTGTTTTACCCACATGGAGAGATCATTGATCTTTCTTTTTATTTCTTTTTTTCTTGTCTTATTATATATGTATTCAATGAGCTAAATCAAACGACTTGTGAACGTGCTTAAATGTTTCCTATTCTTCTTTAATATGCATAAGTAAAGAATGATAGAAATATCAAATAATGAGTTATGTGCATGTCGAAATGCATACAGATGATTTTTGTTACGTTCATTACGTAATTCATGATCATCGTTTCCTCTCATTTATATTCTCGCAAGACAAATTAAATGAAATATAAGGTTTTCTATTTAAAATAAGAGGGAAAGAGAGAGAAAGCTAATGAGCCGTATCTCATTCATCCGTGACATTGATTAAAAAAAAATATATACTATGAGATATGTCAACGGATTGAAGATTTATGCCTTAATATTACTTACAGCCATTGTTCGCTTGAATTGATTAAAGTAAAGAGAAATAAAAATGATATCTTCATTGCTTATAAAATGAAACAATCGATCGTATGAATGTGTCAATGTAAGAACATGGTTTAAATGATTTATATATATTAATCAATATAATATATTGTTGTAAATCTTCTCATTGACTTGATAAGATCTGATTCGAGGATAAGATAGGAGAAAAACAACAAGTGTTGACGATTCTTCTATGTATATGTATTGCGTAGTTAGAAATGAAGGTGTTGGTAACGATGAGAATATCAATATTCATACAAAGAAAAAAGAAGAAGCAGAAAGAGAGAGATTAATCATGATTGGTTATATATGAACAGAAAGAGAAGAAAAATGTTCAGTCATTCATTTTTTTTTCTTCTCTCTCTCTTTCACTCTTTCTTCGTTGGTGGGAGTTTACGAGTCTTTCTAACACTTCAATGACAAGTCTCTTTTCGCTTTTTATATCACACAACATACTGATTTATGTGCACAACTGAGTCAATTAGTGTCACATTTCGAGAGACTGACCAACTGCTATATTACTAATGTGTCTGCTAGTCGACAATTACGATTTATTACTATGTTTTTTTTAATTTCCATATTGTTTGATGGTATTGTCATCGATCAAAGAAATACAAAATGATATTTAATTAATTTTTTTCTTCATTAATAGAACATATATGTATATATTTGTTCATAAAAGAATAAATTAATAAAAAAAAATGTTTTATAAGTTATTTGTATCCAACAGGTCTTTTATAAAAAGATATAAAATGATAAAATGAAATAATCATACATCATAAAATGACTACTTTGTTGTGAACATTCATATAAAGTTTATTATTATATTTGTTTGTAAGAAAATCGAATAGATTGAAAGAAATGTATAGAAATTAGCAATTAACTTTATTGTATATTTATTTTTTTTAAGTTAATAAAAGATTATCCAATAATCCATGATACTTATAATTTTGCATGATTTCATTATTGATCATAGTTAATTCGTTTTATATCATACAGACAGACATTATATAAATATGGTTTAAAATTACATTATTCTACATAAATACTGTTTGTTAATTTTATTTTGTTACTAAATCCACTTATAGTAAGTTTATTGAATTGATGAATCTATTCTTTCTCATATAATTCATTGACTATTAAAGTTTTTATTGAATGATATATGAATAATTATGGAGAAGGGTTACATTGATTTTATTTCTTATAACATGTGATGTTATTGCAATAGAAGTTGCATTTGTTTTAACATATAAACCAATGAATGATATTAGCATGCATGTCATGTACTCATATAAACTGAAATTAGACTGATGAGTTCATTATATTAGATAAAAAATCTTATTTAATTCAAGCAACATTTAAAAAGAATGATGTTTAATATTAACGTATAATATTTTTTTGTCTTATATCGCATAGAAATTTGTATTTTATTTTTATTTTATTTATGTAAAATATTGCCATCTATGCAAAACTCTCAGATAATTTGTTGACGAACAAATTCAATGAAAAAAATCTTTTTATGTGCTTTACAGTTACCAATGGCAAAACCACAAGGTACGGTATTGCACCACCATAATGAAATCACGCATATTTCTGTTCTTTATTGTATACTTACATCTATATATATGTGCTTCGAATGTAAGCTGAAAACATTCACATCTTTACTCTTTTCAAATATCTAGTGGAATTTTATAGTCTATTAACTTTTAATATTGTTAAATTTATTTTTGAAAACTAAAATAGATTTAATATGGATACAAGTACTTCATCAAGTGATGACGAATTTATAATGGTAAAGAAAAAAACATTACCCAAAAAGGTTGTTAAAGTCAATTTATTCTATTGTTTTTATGTTTATTTCATTTTTTACTCTATTTAAGAAACGTGCAAAAGATAAGCAATCTTTGGTACCTAAATATGAAAGTGATGATACGACTGACGCATCGACTCAACGTAAAGTTAAAAAAAATCAAGTCAAAAAAACAATTAAAAATAAACGAGTAATATTAGATTCAAGAGTAGTTTAGATAATTAATTATAAAACAAATTTTTATTTTAGAAACAGAATCGAACAAAGAACAAAAATACTTATGGTAATCGACGAAGAGAACCCATACAAACAGGATTAGATGGAAAATATTGGAATGTAAGTTTAAAATAGAGCTACCATCTTTTGATGATTTTTACCTTAAGAATATGATTGTATCATACTAGCATATTCTATAGAAGATGTATTTATTTTCTAAGTAAATAATGAATCTTGAGAATTAATACCATAGATTGTTAACAAAAAATTGTTTAAACTTAATTAATTTTTCTAAGGATGTTCAATCCGATCGTTATACTACTACAAATGTAATTAATTATCGTCGACTTAATGGTGATGATATATCATCATCATCATCAGACTCATCAACTGAAGACACGATTGATAATGAATCAGAATCATCTTCATCAGTTGATGATGATGATCTTCTATATAACAAGAAAACATTTATTACTTGTCGAAGTCCATCCGATTCATTTTATCTTTGTCAAGTTTTACAAAATGTTTATACAAATACGAAAACAATTCATATTCGTTGGTGTTCTGTAGTCGGTGAAAATGGTGATGATACAAAAATTAGTATAAATACACATTTTAAATTAGATTATAAAGATACACTTGATTCAGATACAATTTTAACTGAAATATCAGATGTTATTTATCATAATGATGATACAATTTCATTAAAAAAACAAGATATTGTTGAAACTAAACGTTTATTAGAAAAATCAATTCGGGATGAATCAAGTTCATCTGATGATATGATGGATTTATCAACTGAACATTCTCATAAAAATACAAAAAAATCATCAACGCATATACATTTTGAATCAAGTAATGAAAGTGATAGTTCGTCTAGTTCATCATCACCAGCAATATCTTCAAAAAGTAAAAAACGAAAACTTACATCAGATAAAAAAAAATCACGTCGACAACCAGCAAAAAAACGAGCACGTAAAACATCTGATACGTCTGGTGATACAATTCGTAAATTTTTCTTTATTTTTAAAAATTCAATCAAGAATTTATTATAATTTAGCTACACAAAAACGAGGAAGAAAAAAGAATACTTCCACGATAGATGATGATGATGATGATGAAAATGAAACAGGAAAATCAAAGAAAAAGGGTATATTTTTTAATTGAAATAGTTTTAATTAAATAACTATTAAATATCTTTTAGCAAAAAAACCACCTAAAGTGCGAAAAGCACAATTATTTAAAGTAGAAAGTAATCGTTCACTGAAAGCAAATATAGCATTAACAGATTATCATAAAGAACCATTTTTCGAAGACAAGTAAAACAATTTGATAAGATAAATTTGAAAAGAATTGTATCAATTTTTCTTTAGTTTGCATGTACCATTTATTTCATCGTTTGTTCAAGGTAAATTAGCTATTCGTGCTGTATTAATCAATGATGTAAAACTTTTAAAAAGTCTTATTAATGATGTGGATCATGTTTGTTCGGTAAAGAATAATGATTAGAAAATACAAAAATTTTATGTTTTATTTAATAGGTACATATACAACGCAGTCTTCATAATGACTTAACAGCAATTCATTATGCTGTTAAAAATGATAATATTCAAATGGTTAAAATTTTACTTGATGATATGAAATCACCGAAAAAAAATCGATGTCCTTTTCCAACTGTTTCAATGGCAACACAAAGTACAGGAAGGTAAATAAATGCTTTCAATTTTTTATTGACTAAAAACCAGAAATTCTTTTTTTTCTAATTCAGAGCAAATATTCATACATTGGGTTTTCGTACAGCTCAAATAATGGCAAGTCGTGGAGCAAAAGAAGGCAATAATGCATTAAATAAAGTAAATTATTTTTTTTCCTTTTACTTTCGTAAAGATTCTCAATGTACTGATTCTGCACAGACGGTGACTTTCGAATAAGTGTATTAATTAGAATAGTATGAAAAAAAAAGAAATAGAACTACTACATGAAAACATGGATATACAGATCGAACGTAGGATATAAGATATTATGTGAAAAGATGTAAATTTGAAATAAAGACGAACAAACTTCACACTATGATATTTCTAAGAATGGTGTATAGTGTCAAATGTCTTCATCATCGAACATAATGTTTGGATTGACATAAGAATAACTCAATATTCCGTTTGAAATCCGCCCAAATATATGTAACAAAACATTTCAAACTGCGAAAATCTTGTATCAGTTTGTATTTAAACAGGATTGCTTAGGCAATAAAATGTTAGGAAATCTTTTGATATATCGTATCCAGTATTGCATAACAAAACTTCTGGAATAGATATTTATCATATACAAAAACGAAATAAAGATTATTCTACTAAAGATAATGATAGATTCGTTTCAACTATGTTCAACAGAAGCAACTAAGATTTATTTGCGAAAAGGCGGAAAATATGGAATAGACCAGATAGGAAGAAAAAGATAACATGGATATTGAGAATCAGACTTAACATAGTCTAGACAACATTGTTCTATAAATATGATCGAATCAATAATTTTTTTTTATTTACATGCATATATTCAATGATTCGTTTTTCTTAGGATACAATGGAACCATTCCAAACCGAGGATGGTAGTGAAATATGTTGTTATGCTATAGCAAATAATTGTTCACGTGAAATGTATGATTTACTTTTCAAAAGATTTACTGATGCAGTAAAAGAAATTTTTTTTCAATTATTCAAAAGATCTTTATCCATATTTTCTAGCATGATGGCATTTATGATAATATTCATAAAATAATTCGAGCTGGTAATCGTAAATTAGGTGCAAGTATTATTGGTGATATTAAAGATAATATATTTCATGGTTTTAATTATCTTCATCATCAAGTTTGTTTTAATTAAATAATATCATAATAAAAAATTTCTTTTATCTAAAATATTTCTTTTGTTTTCAAGGTTTTACTTTATGATAATGAAGATATAACAATTAATCGTGCATCAAGTGTTATTAAAAAAAGTAGATCAAATTATATGGTAAATAGTTTTTAACCTTTTTTAATTTACTATTTTAAATTATATTGATATAGATAACACCAATACATTGTGCAGCAATAAATCCAAATGCAAAATATTTAAAACAATTATTAAATATGATGCCAGAATATAATATTTTAGATAAATATGAACGACGACCAATACATTTTGCTGCTGCATGTGAAGGATCAGATCCACTTGAATATCTATTATTAAAGTAAAATTAATATGAAATATTTATGAAAAACAAAAAAAAAAGAAATTTTTAATTTTGAATAGACAAATTAGTTTTCATGATGTTGATCGTGGTGGTAATTCTCCCTTACATATTGCTGTAATGAATGGTCGTGCAAAAAATGCCGAAATGTTATTACATTTAGCAAAAGAAAAGGCTGAATCAAATGATAATGAAGAACAGATAATTAATGAAAAATTTGGTCTTGCTTCAATTAATCGAATGAATAAATCACGTTTTTATCCTTTACATTTAGCTGTTCTTAATAATCATTTGGTATATAAACTATTTTGAACATAAAAAAAATTTTTTTTAAATCTAATTTGTTTAGGATTGTGTCAAAGTTTTAATTGAATATGAGGCAAATGTTGATTGTCCAACGAGTACATCATCAGGAAAATTAACACCATTAATGTTAGCTTGTCAAAAAGGTTATTTAAATATAGTTAAATATTTAATTGAAAAAGGTGCAAAAATTGAAGCTCGTGATCGTTTTAAACGAACACCACTTATACATGCATGTATGTGTGGTAATGCAGATATTGTTTCATATTTACTTCGTTTGGGTAGCAATGCAAATGTATTTGATTCATCATTAAATACAGCATTACATTATGCGATGGCATATGGATGGTATTTTTGTGCACAATTATTAATTGAAGCAGGAGCAGATTTAAATTGTGTTAATTCATGGCAAACAACTTGTTTAGCAGCAGGATTTTTAAAAGGACATTTTGGTCTTTGTGATTATCTTCTTACAGAACATAATGCAGATATTAATTTTAAAACTGATGATGGTTTAACATTAGTTATGTTAACTGTTAGTCTTGAAGTATCATCATCAGCTGCAGAACAACTTGAATATGTTATAATCAAACATAAAGCTGATTGTACAGCTACAGATGGTAATGGAAACAATGCTGTAAGTTATAGTTGTTTTAAAAAATGTTATATATTTATAATTTATTATTTTTTTTGTATTATTTTAGTTTCATTATTTAGCTGCAAATGTCTCAAGTCAAAATGAACATCATATGGTAAGATAGATATATTAGATAATTCGCTTTTCTTTTTTTTTAAATATTCTTCTATTTTTCTACTAGGATGAAGATGCACAAAAAGCTCTTCATGATAATTATTCTAAAATGGCTAAAATTCTTCTTAATAATAAATGTGATCCAAATAAAATGAATAATAAATCTCAATCACCTTTAATGATTGCTCTTGAAACACAAAATTTTATTCTTATTGATTATTTAATTGATAATGCTAAGATGAATATTAATTCTGATATAAGTCAAGATGGTAAAACACTTTTACATTATTTTGCAAAACAATGTGATAAACATAATCTTATTCAAGCATTATTTAAATTAGTATGTTTATTTATATAAAAAAATTTCTTTTTGTAAAAAATATATTTCTTTTTTAGCCTATTGATGATGAAATTAAAAAAATGGGTCAAATATGTGATAATAATGGTCAAACACCATTTCATTATTGTGCTTCAAAATTTAGTGAATTTTGTAAAAAACATAAAGTAAAAAACTAAAATTCGATTAAATAGATAAAAATAAATAAATATTTTATTTAGTCTTCAACTGGTACAGAACATTTAAAAAAACAATATGAATCAATTGTTCAAATGATTAAATATTGTCTTGAATCAGCTGAATGCGATCCTGATTGTGAAATAAAATTAGTAGATAAATTGGAAAAAACTATTGGAAAAGGAAAAAATGATGATGATAGTGACGAAAATGAAGAAGAAGAAGAAGAAGAAAATGAAGAAGATGAAGATGAAGATGAAGAAAAAAATGATAAAAAACAAAAAATATCAAATGAAAATCCTCAATCAATGGATGTTACTACTACTATAGATAATGAAACATCTAATTTAAAACCAAATAAAACAAGTATCTTTTCTTTATTACAAACTCTTTCATTCATTGATACAACAATCAATCATCCATTAGAAATTTTTCTTAAAAAAACAAAAAATCTTAATGTTCTTCATTATAAAACTTATCGTACACCATTATTAGAAGCAATTCATCGTAAACAAATTAAATTAGCACAAATGTTAATCGAAAATTCATTATGTAATATTAATTTATCAACATCAAATATTTCAGATGAAAATCAACAAACACCATTAATTTTAGCATGTAAATTACAATTATTACCTATAATACGTAGTTTATTAGAACATAAACAATGTAATATATCATCGTCTGATTATCAAAATAATCAAGCAATACATTATTATTTACAAACATCAAATCGTACAAATGATTATATAGATATATTAAATATATTTATTAAAAAATTAAAATTAATAACAAATAATACATTAAATATTCAAGGAAAATCTCAACGTACACCATTACATATAGCTATTTATTTTAATTTAGGTACAATTGATGCAATAATTGATGTTGAAAAATTATTAATTGAAAATGGAAGTGATTTAATGATGAAAGATAATTTAGGAAATATACCATTACATAATGTTTTTTTAAATAAAAATATTAGTAATGATCCTGTTGAATTATGTGTTTTACTTATGAAATCAATGAATTATAAATTACTTGATACAAAAAATAATCAAGGTGATACACCGTTACATTTAGCTGTAGTAAGTGTTATTTTTTGTTTTGTATAAATAAAAAGAAAAAAGAAATTTCTTAAATCTTTTTTTTTTCTCTTTAGATTAAATGTTCTACTGTATGTGTAATGCTTTTACAACAACATAATGCTAGTTTATTCATTGAAAATAATTTATCTAATTCCATAATAGGAAGTTGTATAGCATCAGATCATCTTAATTTATTTATTACATTTCTTCAACAATCTATTGATATTAATCTTGGAAAATTACATAATATTCCTATATGTGATTCAACATCAACAAAATCTGAATTAAAATCATCAAATAAAAATTGTAAAAAAAAAGAAAAATTATCAAAAGATATTTGGAAATGGAAATATAGTGAAATAAAAAGTTCAAAAGAATATAATCAATATTCATTAATATATTTAATAATTGAACGTGATTGGCAAGGTGCATTATCATTAATTTTAAATGATATTAATCGTTTTCATTTAAATTATATTCAAATAATTGAAGGTTCTATATTAAATAATAAACTTAATCTTGTTCTTCGTCTTTTATTACGTTTAAAAGATGATTTTATTTTTAATGAAACAAATATTGATAAACAAAATTTATTTCATTTAATTTCTAATATAAATGAATATGATGAAAATATATTAAAACAAATTCTTACATTATTTCATGAATATAATATTAATTGGAATATACCTGATAAATATGGTTCATATCCATTACATTATGCATGTGTTAAACAAAATTTTATATTAATTAATTTTTTAAAACAAACATATTCATCAAAATTTAATTTAGAAGAAATTGATTCATTTGATAATACAGCTGCTTGTTTATTATTTTGGTCATTACCATATAAAACAACATTTTCAAATGATAATATTCGTTTATTAATAACATCAGGAAAACAATTAAATCATTTATGTTATTATAATAATAAAATAGCACTTAATCCATTATCATTTGGTTATATTCATCCAATAGATAATGATTTATCTTATCCAACAATAGATTCTGATAATATAGCAACAACACCATTAATTCATGCAATTGTTCATAATAATTTTCAATTAGTTAAATTTTTACTTGAACTTAATGCTGATGTTAATTTTCCTGATGAAAATAAACAAACACCATTAATGTATGCTGTTCGTCAGGTAAATTAAATTTAATATTTTTATTTACTTCTCTTTTTTTTGTTTTCGTTACAGAACAATATTGATATAGTTAAATTACTTCTAAATAAAGATTATTCTCTCGATGATGAACAAGAAACATCAAACCCGCAAAAATTAACTTTTCAACGAGGTCGTGCACCTAGAGCTCGACCTCGAAAATTTTTTCTTGGTGCAACAACAACTTCTAATACCAATATAAATGAAACATCAAATAAAACTAAATCGAAAAATTTTAAACAAACATCATTACTTAATTTAGATGCAATTGATATTGATAAACGTAATTGTATTCATCATTTAGTACAACCATTTTCTAATGGTTCATATAGAAATAATATTAAATTACTTCATTTACTTCATTCATGTGGTGCATCATTAACAATGACTGATGTTCATAATTTAACACCATTACAATATAGTAACAGAAATAATTATCAACATTTATATGATGAATTAACAAAATTAATTAATAAAAAATCAAGTTTAATAAAAACAACCAAAGAAAAATTTCATATAAATGATCCAAATAAAAAACTTTTAGATAAACCAGATTTTTATAATGATGCTCAAAATTTAATTGATGAATATATTTCATCACATCCAATGAATAAAACTGGTATTATATATAAAGTTGATCGATTATCAGGTATGAGTTTTACAGGTGAAATTTTAATTGATACAGATATAAATCAACCATATGATATACGTCTTACAAAGACTGATGCTGGTTATGGTATACATGGTTTATATAATTATTATCGAATGCAAATTATTAAACATAAAAGTAAAAATAATCTATTTTTCTTATTTACACGTTGGGGTAGAATTGGTGATGGTGGTGGACAATATCAATTAACTCCATTTTCAACATTAGATGAATGTCGAAAAGAATTCTTAAAAGTTTTTCGAGAAAAAACTGGAAATTTATGGAAAGATATAGATCAATTTGAAACAAAACCAAAAAAATATTCATTAGTACAATTAAATGAACATACAATGAAAAAAAAATCAGATGTACCTATTGATTTTGATATGTTACAAGATGAAAATGCATATCCATCATCACAACTTCAATCGTCTAGTTACAAAAATTTTCTGCGAACATTAATTAATCGTCAAGCTATTCGTACAAATATTCATAAAACTCAATTAGATGTTGAATGGATGCCTGTATCACAATTAAAACGTGAAACATTAGAAAAAGCACGTAATTTATTAATAAAAATAAAAGAAACTATTGAAAAAAAAGAAAAATTTACTACGGAAAATGAAGGTAACAGAACATCTGATTATAAAAATGAAATAAAATTAATTTTTGAATCTCTTTATCAATATACAAATGAATATTATTCATTAATACCAATGAATGGTTATTCAGATGAAAAATTGCCTGTTATTGATAATGCTAATATGTTAAAACAACAAGAAAAAACACTTGATGATTTATTTGAACTTGAATTATCATATAAAATTTTATTAGGTGCACAAGCAAATGTAAAACATATTTCACCATTAGATTATTTATATAAATCAATGAATTGTCAATTTGAAGCTTTAAATAAGGATGATATTGATTCACAGTATATTTTACGTTATATATGGGCTAGTGCACAGAATATACAAGTAGAGCAAATATTTAAAATTGCACGACCTAATGAAGATGAACGATTAATGAATTGTAATCTTGATAATCATTATTTATTATGGCATGGAACTGGTATTTGTAATTTAATTAGTATACTAACTCGAGGTATTTTTATTATTTCTTGTTTGATTTTTTTTTTAAGAATATTTTTTAAATTTAGGACTTCTTGCTGGATCGTTGGTTGCAACAATGCATGGAAATTTATTTGGAACAGTAATGAAAATTTCTTATAAATGATAGTTGAATTTAATCTTTATTTTTATTTCTATAGGGAATTTATACAGCTGATACATTTCAAAAAAGTCTTGGTTATTGTTCTGGTGTTAAACAAAATGATAGTGAACGATGTTTTATGCTTTTATGTGAAGTTGCTTTAGGTAATATTAAACAAACTGGTATACCTCGAAATAATGATGATGATGATAATGATGATCAAAGTGATGATGATGATGACGAAGATAAACCACTCGATTTAAAACGATTTCAAAGTCGAAAAGCTGTTGGTCGACGCATACCTGATCCAAAACATACAATTGTTCAAAATTCCGGTATGATTTTTCAAATGAAAAAAAAACAATAGATATTTTCTTAAATAAAAAATTCTTTATTATTTTAGGTGTACAAATACCACTTGGTCAATTGATTGATAATAAAGATTTTGGTGTTAATTATTGGGGTCTTAATTATAATGAATATATAGTTTATAATGAAGCACAAGTTGCTCTTCGTTATCTTGTGCAATTTCGTCGTTAGAACTTTTTTTTAAGTTCAATTAAAACTAATATAATCGAGATATTTTATTTTAAAACTATATGTTGTTTTGTATTTGAATGTGTTTTATTTTTTTATTATGATGAAAATAAAATCTTTATGAACATAAGAAAAAAAACATCTGACATGATTGACATAACTATTCGTTAATATTATCAAATAATGTATCGAAAGAATTATCATCAAAATCAAAATTTGGCATTGTTTCTGAAACATTTGTTTGATTATTTATTTGACAATTGTGTTTTGTTGATTTAACTAAACTATGCCAATCATAAGTTTGTTTTGTAGATGGTAATTGTTGAAGAATATTTTCATTATGAGGTATTGAAGTTACATTAGAATCTTCATCATCAGATTTTTTATCATCCCAAGTTGACCAAGAGATATGTGACGATTGTTTGATTGGTGATGATTTACTAAATAAGAAATAATTAATATTGAAAAAATTTTTTTCTATTAAATATTCACATTTCTTTAGAAGATGATTTATTCATTAATCGAGAAATAAGTGCATCATTTATTAAACCAGGTTGTTCTTCAGTACGAGTAGAAGAAGGTAATAAATATGATTGTTGTTGTAATTCTTCAGATTGAATCGATTCATGTTTTTGAAATTTTGGTGGTATAAAATTTGAAGATTTTGTTATTTTTGATACATGACTAGAATTATTATCGTTATCATCAATATAAGCACTACGTTTCATAGCTGTTGTCATTCCAGCATAACCCCATTGATTTGGATTATGTCTCTCTAATAAAGACATTGGTGCTGGTGGTAATTCTGTTTTCGGTACGAAACGTGGTGGTATAAATGTCTAAATTAAATGAATAAATAAAAAAATTTTTATTGAATATTTTTTTTTATATACATACTGCTGATTTTGGTTTATTTTTCATTGTTGGATCATTAACAGCAAAACTTGGTCGAGGACAAGGTTGTTTATCATCCAGACTTTCTTCAACAGTAATTAAATATCGATCAGTTTCGAATTCTCTTCCAGGCTTAATCTTATATATAAAAATTTTTTTTTTATTTTCTTAAGATAAAGTCTTTTTTTTTTTTATTTCATTTACATCATCAATACTTGAATAAAAAACAACATCAATTTCATGTTTACCAGCAGATATCAAACGTGCCTAAAAATGTTTAATCATTATAAAAATTTTATTAAAAAAAAAGCATTTATTCATACCGAATTTAATGTTAAACATGGTACTAAATATCCATCTAACCATATTTTAACTTTCTTTGTCTTTTGTTCTGTATAAAGAACCTTTTATTATTTAACAAATAAATATCTTACAATAAAATTCATTCGATACAAAAACATCACTTACAGGTATCTGATTAGACATAATTCATAGAGATCTAAAGTTATATATTATATATTACTCTTATTTTTTTTTATAAAAAAAAAACAAGAAAAGATTATTATTTATATATTAAAACAAAATATTGCTTTACATATTAAACAGTGTTAAGTAAATCCAATAGCAAAAAAAAAACTATGTCAAAGAATTCTATTGCACATAAATGAAAATTATTTTGTCGATTTTTTTTTTCTTATGATAAATCAAATTCAACCCAAATCGGACAATGATCACTAACTAAACCACCCCATGTCCAACCAGCAGGAATCCACATACTAGTAAGATTATCTCGAACAACACCTGATTTTTCTAAATATAATAAAAAATTTTTATTTATTAAATATAAAAATTAAATTTTACCTGTACTTAAAGCTTTCGCTTCAGCAGAAAGCCATATATTATCAATACATATTGATCCCTGTGGTGTTTTTAAACTAATATTTGTATTTTGTTTAATTATATACGAATAATTACGTTGAACTAATGCATTAAATTCTAATGCCGTTGGTACAATATTAAAATCACCAAATATAACGACATTTTTTTGTTCTTTAATTAATAAAAAAAAATTTTCTTTTGCTTTCGTTTTTTTTTCTATAATATTTAAATCTTACCAAAAGTATCATTCATAGCTTCTGCCAATATTGATAATGATAAAGCTTCATCTTTTGTTCTTTCATTTTCATTTTCATCTAATCGTCGTGCTTTTAAATGTATATTAACAAAAACAAATTCATATTTATTATATAGACGAAATATAACAATATAAGGTGAACGTGTAAAATAATTTTTAATTGGTAATAATGAAGATCTTTTTAATTCAATTCCAATTGATTCATCATATATAAAACCAAAATATTCATTTCCCTAATTTTTTTAATATAAATAAAATATTATTTCATTTTTTTTGTATTTATAAATTATCTTACTTGAAACATTCGACCAGAAACATTACTAATTGTATATCTCCATTTTCCATTATGACGTTTTGGCCAATCTTTTATTAAAGGTATTGTTGGATTATTTAATTCTTCAATTATATAACCAAGTGCTTCTTTATTTCCAATTTCTTGTATACCAATTAATGAAAAACTAAATACAAAAAAAAAAGAATTATGTAGTATTAATAAAAATTATGATTATTACTTATTTTCAAGAATAATTCGACAAATAACTTCTTTTACACCTGGATTTTGTACTTTATCATTTGTTAATTGTTGTAAATTCCATGAAGCAAAACGAAAATATGTTTGTCTATTATTACAAATTGATGATGGACGCTGTGGAGGTGATGAAAGAAGTATTGATTGTAATTCTGGTGGTAAAGTTTCTAATAATAATGATGCAAGAGAAAGTGTATCTGATGTTATATTATTATTATTTTTATTTTTATTTAATGTTGGATAAAGATTATTTATAGATGGTTCAAGTATTGATGATTCACTAACTGATATTGGTATTTGAAGATAATCAACTGTAATATATGAACGAATACTAGCTAAAATAATATAATCAATTCCTTTAATTTTAAGTAAATCTTCAACAAAACGAAATGATCCTTTTCGTTCACGACGTTCAATTATTCGTTTTATAAGTATTGGTGTTAAACCAGGTATACTACATAATTGATCATATGTTGCTAAATTAAGATTAATAATTTCTTGTTTTTTATTCAATTGATTTTGAAAAGATGAATCAATTGATATATCAGAATGTATATGTTCAAATAAATCATGATTAATTCCACTAATATATAAAAGTTCATTGATTTGTTTAAAACCATGATTTAATTGACGATATTGAAGAATATTTTGAGCTATTTGACGAGTTATACCAGGTAACATTAATAGTTCATCTTCAGATGCATAATTTAGATTTATTGCATTATTATTATTATTATTATTATTTGTATTTGTATTAATTGGAATATTTGATTCTGTTTGATTATATTTTGTTTTTGTTAATACATGACGACGACGACGACGACGTAATGTATGTATCTTATCAATTGGTGTTGGAAAACAACTTTTTACACCACCCATAGTAAATATTGATTAGTAAATTTTTTTCACGTAAAAACAATTAACTTATATATATATCTAAAGAATAATAAAAAGAATGAATAGATATATGAAAGGAGTTATATGTTGATGAATCATATTATATCGGTGGGATGAATACATATGACGCCTTTCATTCATTTTTTTTATATGTCTGTGATTTCATAATCTAAAGATGAATATGTTTTAACATCGAAGGGTAGATAAATAGAATTGATAGAAAACGAAAGAATAATAGATGTATTGATTATATATATATATGTTATAGTTGTTAAAATCAGAGGCATAGTAGTACTAATCTTTCTTTTTTCCTATATGAAATATAAAAAAATAACAAAAATGTATTAATTATAGGTAAATAATGATTGCTGAATCATGTAAACGAGAGCCTGTCAAGTTCAATATCTGATTCGTTCTATCTTAACAATATATATGATGTAATCTTATTCTCTCATTATAATACATAAGTATTGTAATAATAACAGTTCGATATATTTTTTTTTTCTTCTTATAAAGATCAATCAATGATATATATCTAACAACAATATATCGGCACATAATAATGAACGAAAAAAGAAATATCTACAGCTATGTTCATAAAACGGTTCAACCGTTGATTGACAGCGAAAAAAAAAAAGAAAATTAGATAAATATAAAAATAAAAGGAACAATAAATAATTCATTAAATGACAACATTAAAAAAAATATATAGTCATATAAAAATAATTATCACAATTAATAATGATTGTTAAAAGCAAGATCTTTCTCTTCATATAAAGATCAATACAAGATTAAACTAAATCATTTCTCTCAAATTGAAAATCTTGTTTTTGTGAATATCTTTTTGATCTCTGTAATGCATAACGATCAAGTTCATTTTTAATATCACAATATTCTGAACAATGATAACGACAACAAACAGCTAAAATAATAAATGCTACTAAAATAACACATGAAGTTCCATTAACATATGATGAACAACTATAGAAAGGTATACAAAATCTTGAAGATTCATTTGGTAATGATGATTCATCAATATCAAATGATATTTGAATTTTTATTATTGAATCTTCTTGATTATTTTGTATTTTATTCCATGATTGATTTGTTTTGTTTACATTCATAGATTCTATATTCGATATTCCAACGACTAATAAAATATTTCATATATGATTTTTTTTAATGATTTAATTTAAATAAAAATACTCACTTAATAAAACAATTAAACAATTAATTAATATATGCATATTATTAAAATTTAAGTTGAATGTAATCTAAAACAAAATTTTACAATGTTTGAATCAGATGTCATCGAAACAGAATGCAAATAATAAAAAAAAAAAGAAAAAGGTATGGTTTTTAGTGTTTCTATAGTCATCATTTCTACGGTATATTTTATGCATACAATGCATCGAAAGAAAAACATAAAGTTTAAGAAGAAAGAAGAGCGATAAAAACAACTTGAATTTTACAATTCTTAGTGCTCTTCTACGTAAGATTTATATAATAATAAAATTTTTTTTTTTAAGTGGATAAAAATAGCAATTAATATACCAATCATGTTGTATTAAATGTCATTATGAAGAAAATCTTTTAATAAGAATTTTTATCTTTTATTTTGAAATTTGATCTTAGACATAATAATGTATACATGATAGTTGTCTCAATTGTATTCATATAGAATACTTTTATTTTAAATATTCAATAAAAGAATAGTACTTCTTTCCATAATAACATCTGACACCATTTTAACTCTATAAGTAACAATTATTAAATTGAAAGAAAAGATTTTATCAATGAAACTGTTTTGAGATGGATGATTTAATATACATTAATGCGTATATGTATATAATCTATTATGTATGATGTAATGTATAATCAACATCAGTATTAGAAGAAATGTTTCGTCTTTATATTATCAAGCTGACAAACAATCTTAACGTTATCAAAAATTTCAATGAGATAGCTTGTCTAACATTTGATACAGACATCATTTTTCGAACTAGGCTTTTTTTTACATATATACTGAATATTAAATGAATCCTATGGTAAATATCTATTTGTAATATAACTTGAATAATTCTTTCATAAAAAAATTATCAGTTTTGCTAAGAATCTATCATCTTACACGTAAAAGAAAACGATTAACTATAACCTTTAAATAACTATTTAATAATCACGTTATCGATATCTGTCAGAATACATTAAATTTATCAATTATATTTTTGAATGTCTAGTTTAATTAAGTGATAAAAACAATATCTCAAATAAGTAAGACTAACGAATAAATAGAACAATTTTTAATAATTATTGACATAATGATCTTTGAAATCTTTTGTTCTTACATAGCATAATAGAATAATTTAGTTTTATACATCATAAAATAATATTCAAAATATAATTGCTAAGCATTTCGATTAACTTAAACTCAATGATAAATAATAATTTATACTTATTCAAATTAATCAAATAATATCTGAATAGATTCAAAATTTTAATACATACCTTTTGAAAATATTCAATTCATATACTACATTGTTTTTAAAAATACAAATCAAACAAATATTTCTCATACACTGGATATTGTCTATCACAAATCGATTGTCAAATCGACAGATAGCACTAAAAAAAATTCTTAATATAGAACGAAATGTCGACATCTAGCAAATTAAATAATAGGTCATTAAACTCAACGAATCATTTTATATAACAAGATAGACGAAGAAGAATAAGAAAAACTATTTTTGTATCTATACAGTCATATATCAAACAAAACTTTTGTGATTTGTAAATACTAACCATGAAACAGTAAATATTTTGTTTTTATTTGCAAAATTTATCTTTAGGATTATAAATGATACATGAGAATATATTTTTTAACATATCAGTTTTAATTTCTCTTTCTACTTATTCATTTCATAGCTGACAAATCAAGGACTCATTTTTTTTCTTTCTGTTAAAGATAAGAATCGGTGTTCTCTCTCGAAATTTATATATATATATATACAGACGTATTTTTTTCTATATTACAGGTATTTTTCTCTATTTATTATATTATTCATCGAAATCAACTTTTCACTTTCAACTTGTAAAATGTCATCACAAAGTGTAGAAGAAGCATCATCAACATATTTACGATTAAAAGATGAACGTGGTCATTGGCAAGGTGGAGAATCTAATCCAGCTGTTGATCATTATGAAGGTGAACGTCATAAAGCTATGCGTGTATTACAAAAACATCTTGGAACGATTGGTACATCTGCTGATGAAGTTCAACGTTTAATGGGTGCACCAACAAGTACTCAAGATACACCTGATTTAATTATGAATCATGAATTTCACCGTGTTGGTTATACATTTCCCAGTGATGCGAATATCTGGATATATGAATGGCGTGGTAATCATGATTATGTATATTTTGTAATACCAAAAGATAATAAAGTTGCGCATTCTGGTTGGTGGCATGCATATGAATAAAGAAATATAATAGACAAGTCAATTTTTGTGAGATATTTCCTTTTTTTTTATCAACATATTTTCTGTTCCTCTTTTTTTTTTTATGAAGCTTGATTTTTTATCATACGAATAAAAGAATAAACAACTGCAAGAAAGATAAAAAGAAAGAGTAGTACAAAGAATACATAAAAATTTCTTAAATTTGTTTTTGATTTTGATGATTCAGTTATTTCTTGTTGTTGAAAACTCAATCGTCGACCATTATTAAATGATGCACGTCGAGATAAATCAATTCCATCAATAGGTGTTAATGGCTTTTGCACATTTAATGTATTTCGCCTAAAAATATATAAAAATCAAAATGAAGAAATATTTTTATGTATAAATAGAAGAAAGAAAAAGAAACTATTAAATCAGAACTTTTTTCGTTTAGATGTATAACGATAATTTTCGGATTTGGATGATACACCCATTTAACCATCAATTTATCTCACTATAATTTAATTAGACTTTTCTTCGTGAGTTGTCATCATAGAGATAATAAGTTTTTTTTCTTTATGTCATTCGAAGAATGAATAGATAGAAAATATATACATGACAAAAAACAAAGAGAAACAAAAGAAAACAAAATATGCATTAGAAAACAGAAAAATGGACATATGATGACGATCGATATTGATGGTACTTGACACCGGCAGCCTATTTATCAAATAAATGAAAGATGCCTAAAAGCTGTAACCATTCGTATATCTCCCTATTCATGTTTATTTATATAGCTCTTTTGCTCTTGTTATACCCACCACATATAGAACACCAACAATATTCATCAAACTAACTAGAGTTGATAATAGTTTTGTTTCTATATGCCATTTGTATTATTCTATACAACTCTATATAAATGGAAAGTTCTGGCATATAAAATACTTATCGTATACTAGGTTATCATCATTGGTTGATCTGTTAGTCGTTAGAATCTATCTTTAGGGAAAAACACGTTGTCAAAATTGTCAATGATCAATGATAAGAGTAAGAGTAACAAAAAAAATTATATCTAAATGAAACACCTACTTATTCAAAATAGTTGTTGTTGTTGATGAATCCATTGATATGGTTCTATATCTTGATCGTTATATTATCAAGTCTATATACTGTTGAAGCTAATATAATGTAGTTTGTTATATATATATATAGATGTATTTTCTGAGAAAAAAAAAGAAATGTGATAAAGACGGTAATGATTAATTTTATTTGTTAATGATATATATTGATTGAAAAATCTGTTGCATATTTATTTTCAGACTTGTTTTTTTTTCTATTCTCTGTTTTTATTCTTAATTCTAGCTACGAAAAAATTGATTGTTTTTTTTTTTGTATTTGCTATTAGAAAAAGATTCTTTCAAGCTTCTATTTTCAATATAACTGCGTGTACACATATGGTGATCAAAGGACAGACGTCATTTGAGACGAAATACAAAATAAGAAAATGGTAGAAGAGTAACGAGAAAACGTGATGATGTGATGAAAAAATGACATATAAATATATCATGTAGTCACGTGTATGTTATATATATATGTATAGAAGTAAGAGTGAATGATATATAGAGATAAATAACATATAGGTAGAGAAATCTAGAATGATTTATACTTATTCGTATTATTAACTATCGAAAGAAATATGGACTAATGTAGAAATTGGGTAGTAGAAGAGAATAAAAAGAAGACGAAGTGATCAGTTCTTCTTTTGTTTTTTACATAACGTGCACGTTTATAGAACTTTGCCTCTAACGCATAAAAGAAAGAGGAAAAAAGCGAAACTATAAATATGACATATAAACATGGTCTTATAGAAAAACTATGTATTTGTCTATCAATCAATTATTGCTCTGTGTGTATGAAATGTTTCGAAAAAGAAGCAATAAAAAAAAATATAAAAACATTAAAAGTAAATGTTTATACAACTTACCTATGTATAGTTAAATTACCACTTTCATCATGTTCGTTTAAATCTTGATCATGTTCATTATTAAATGCAAACATTGAACTTCGACGTTTTGATGGCATTAATAAATTATTTGATTGAGCTATTGATTGTGTCAATTCGTTTGTTGTTGGAGTTGTTCGTCGTCCATATCGCATTACTTGAAAGGATCTCATTATTACTATTTCTTAAACTAAAATAAAATATTCTAATAAATTTTAAAATCAATCATTATTATATACAAATAAATAGTAAAAATTCATTTTTATATAAATAAATAAATATAAAAAGAATCCAATGAATAAAGATTGTTTGAAATTTTTTCTTTTAATATTCAAACAATAAATGTTAAGTTGTGTTCATATCCTGTTTCTATGGAATGTTTACATATTGCTAGTCTTCAATATAAAAAAATGAATAGGAAACAAGTCTTCCGATGGCTGACTATTCAAGCTTATTTTGCTTCTCGTCTTGACTAGCATTTTTTTAGGCATAGAAAAGAGAAAAAAAAATAGCTTACGTCTCACATGTTCACTGAAGAGTGAGGAAAAAAAAAAGAAAAAAAATTACATGTCGAATGATACTATTGTTGTGATGATAGTTATGAGAATCTGTCATCTTTCAATATTTTATGAACGAAACAAAACAAATACATATATAATAAATAATAAATTCTTTTATTTATATGAGTCAAATTTTTTCTTAGTCTACAATTCTAATATTTGATCACATATATAAACAAAAGAAAATATCTAAACACGTAGTAGATCACATCATTTATTCCAGACACTAAAAGTCACTTTCTCAGTTTATTTCATTTCTATAATTATATTTATCCCATGAGATACTGATAAGTAGTAGATCGTTCGCCTTTTCCATTCTCAATTAATCTAATTCATTAAATTTCACTCTTTGTAAAAATACATGTACTCTTGTTCTATATTCAATTCTACTGTTATTTTCCATTCCATTACACATTTATTCAATATCTTTATGTATAGTACCGAAGATAAATTTTTTCTTAATAATATTTCACACCCTTCCTCAAGTTTAAGTTCTATTCATTACAATATATATGCAACTCTACAATATTGTCTTTCAATCAATTTGAAACATGTTTCAAAAATCATGAGTTATCTAGGGAGTATATATATATTCAAAAGTAACTGCATTATGAATAGAAACCCATAATATCTCATGCAAAAAAAAATACTAATTTAACAAAGTAATGTGACGTGACACTTCATTAAACATTTAACATGTTTATGTATTAGATAAATATGGTAAATGCGTAAGCTGATGTATGGAATGCTGCTTGTGTTTTATTTTTCCACATGGATTTATTCATAGTATATATGATCAACTTCATTCAATGATCAGTATTTGCTTGAATTTGATTTGTTAGATGAAAAAATCTCAATTAGGTGGTTGAATATTAGATCTGCCTTAGAATGATATTGAAATGATGGAATTATAATTTGTTTAATGCTTCAGGTGTGAATAAAATGAAAAACATATTCCATTTATTTAATAATGTTCTCGTAGGTGTCCTAATAGAAAGAACATGTAATACTGAACTGATTAACTAAGATTTTCTCGTCAAACCATTGAAACTCAAATCATAGTCAAAACTTTTAAGATAAACGAAATAAAAAAAACGTTCATATGTGACAAAGAATGAATCTTTATTTTAACTCTTTGACTACCAGGGTTTTACGTTCAAAACACTCTTTTCTTCTCTTTCGTTTTAAATGAATCGTCTAATGTTCTTTAAAAGATAGAAGGGCATTAGTAATTAACAAAAAGAAAATAAGATCTGTGCAGTACACTTTTATGGTATGTCCTACTGCCCTATTGCATATGCGAATCTTTTATTATAGTTTGAGGCATTTCGCATAGCCTCTTCCGTCATCAAGAGTCATTTTTCTATTATTATGAGGTCTTTTTCCTTTTCTATATATTATGATTTCCTTTTGTTACAGACTTTTTTTATTTCCCAGCAGATCTTTTATTATGTTTAATGAAACATTACATTTGCTTTTGTATTAGGAAGTGTCGTATTTCTATAAGTACAACAACTTTTCTATTTTTGATAGTTTATCATTTTTCGGTAATAAATGAAGCATTTTCTTTATCAAGTTAAATATTGATGAAAATAGACTAGAAGCAATAGTTTTCGAACAATGTTGAATCGTTCAGAATAAAAAATATTCAGAAAAATTAACTGAATACTGTTTTTTATTTCAGAAGTTGGCATGCAATTTTCTTTGAAATGATCCGTGGGATCATTACAAATCATAAAACATCTACGACACATGACACTGTATAACTCTTCATTTGTTAGTGTTTGCTATTCTGTCATCTACTTTATCTTCAACGAAATTGAATCATTTCAATAGTTATGGTCTACATGCTTTAAAAAAGCAGGAAAATACATATTTCTAAAGATATTATTCAAGTAAATGCAAAAACGTTTCCAATCTATAGATAAATCCGTTGAAGAAAAAAAATTACCTCCCAGTAAAGCAACTACATTTTACGTTTTTTGTAACTTATATATACATGTTATTTTATAAGATATACTACGTTGCACATATTCTTAGAAGACTTTAAATAGAGTAGACATTTTTTCGACGTATGCCACAACTGTCCTTGTAAGTATAGATTCATTTTAAAAACTGTGACCCTAACGAGATATCTCTACTGATGGTCTCAATGATTTTCTGAACGACCATTTGTAAAAAGTCCTACTCTGCAGAGTATGTTGATACTCAAAAATGAATAGCTAATTTGCAGTTGGATCAGAATTATTGAATTAAACAGTTATTTAAACCAATTGTTATAATTTAACGTATTACTCAGTCATACAGGTCATATTATAAGGTAAATTAAGTCGTAAACAATAATAGAATTTAGGTCAACTGAACTAAGTCAAGAGCTATTTGACTTACTTCTGTCTCTATTTAACCAATCTATTTATATCATTTAATCTTATTTCAGCACAATTTTAATTAAGAGACGAATTGTAGCCATATTCGATGATGAAATATATTCTAAACAAATTTTGTAATAATAAGCATTTGTATGTGAAATAGAACTCAAGATCTGTAGCTACAATGCAATTTCTTACAATTCATACTACCATTTTATGTTCGATAAAATAACTTATCTAATATATAAACAGTGACGAAAGAAGAATGATTTATTTTTCTACATGCTTACAGAGGCAATATTACTATTATAGTGATATAATCAAAAAATCAGAAAATTATGTAAATACAGTTAACAAGGAACTATAATTACCTATGTATTCTATTTTCATCTAAAATGAGTTTTATGTAAAGAGTGATAGGACATTAGTGTTTGTTTCAAAGAAGTACAAAAAATTTGAATAATGAATAATACAAATTTAAGATTCTTCTAAGTTAACGTCTTATTTTAGTTGATAAAAGAATTTAATATCATGATAGATCTAGCTAAATGGTATATCTTATATCTTGTAAATATGAATTTTTGAAAACAATTTTCACGTGAAATCTATCAGCGAATAGGCAACACGATAAGTCCAACATATTCAATATATGAAAATGAGTAGAACCCAGCAATCAATAACGAGATAATTTCCGTTAAAAGTCAACGTACATGTTAAAACTAGTTAAAAAATTTACATATTTTAATTATTGTCTAGCATTTAACAACATTTGTTTCTATGAGACTATCCCAACCTGAAAATGCGAAGGATGTAACGGGTCCCAATCACCGAAAATTGCCGTTTTTTTAAAGCAACAAGTAACATCCGTGGTAATTTACTTAAATTCCACCGGATTTCTTCTCAACGCTTTTTACGTACAGCATTTAGCACTTATGATTTCAAATTGCACCTTAGCAGATGATGGTACAAGATGCTAACGAGAATACAGATTTAGATGTTCAAGCTGTTTAAATCCCATCTTTTGACGATAAGCAGATCTCAATGAAGTATGAAAAATCTGAAAAGGATTCATTATTTCCTGCTTGTATTTTTGAGATATCCATACTATCAATTTTGATCCGAAACTTAGCTTGCATTAAGACATCATGTAGACTAGATTGTGTACAAAAGTTTAGAATTTTCCACCAAAACGTTCATTAGCCATCTGTCGATGCAAACTATCTAGAGTAAAGTAATGAAAACATAAACAGCATACAAATCGAACAAGATACATAATACCTAGAAAGCAAATGTACTACAACTATTAAAAACTCTCAAGAAAAAAATTTCCATGACGAAGCATATGTTAATTTTTTGGAAAATATTTCGCCTATAATTTTTTACTAAAGCAGTAAGAGCACCTATTTGTTTCACATGCAAGATAGGCATATACCTAACTTAACATTCCACATTATTTTCATTGAAATTCTCAGAACATACCTGAGGATCTTTCCTTGTTAGACTTTAAGACCTACTTTCATGCTGTTAAACTATTCATCATACATGTTAGAGACACAGTTTTAGCTTGTAGAACTGCTACAGCCAATTTTAACTACGTAGGAAAATATTAAAATGTAATAAGATGATTAATAAAACAGTATAAATGATACATCGATGACTGTTTTGCTAAGGTTAATATGATTAATTTAGTAGAGAAAAAATAATGAATAGTATATGCAGACTGATTTTACTGAGAAAACGCTATTTTTTGAATCAACTTTTGCAAAGACAAAGAAAAAACATAAAATTTCACTCAAAAATGAAAAATTATCAAATCACTGAAAAAACTCATTTTTCAGCATTGGTTACTTAATTAATATCTACCAAAGATTCCGAAATGATTTTTCCAAAAACTTAGGACGGTGATAAATCGGGTCGACATTTATAAATTCCATCTGTTTATAAATGTCGACCCTATTTACAACTTCCGAGCATTTTATTCAAACGCTGATTTGTAAGGTGAATCGAGTATGCATTCAACTAAATCTAGCAGTGTATGAAGTCCAGATTATATTCAAAGTATTGGAAATTTTAACTTACGCGAATCATCATCACTGACACAATAAACGGTTTTATATACATCATTGGTCATGCACAACAGAACTTGATGGGTTTTACATATCGATTATATCGAATGCCACTCTGTCTTATTCCTTCTGTATGATTTTCCTCACTGTTCTTCATTCAGTAAAGGGTCCGAAACGACATTTGTTTTTAAAGATTTTATATTTATCAGAAATTACAAAAATGTAGAGCTTTGACTGATTTGGTCGACATTCATAAATTGCTTGGACGTTTATAAATATTTTAAATTTTTGATCACATTCCCTCTTTTTTCATTGTGAAGAACAGACGCTTTTCGTTATCTCTTACATTCCTTTTTACGCTCTCTTCTTAACGTTTTTACGTTTAAGAGAGTGAGAACTATGGAAGTAGAAGAAATTTTTGGTTCTTCAAATTTTGAGCAATCGACCTTACTTCAAAAACAGCAAGAAACCACTGCAGGGGGGGGCAGGTGGAATGGATTTCCAAGTTTCTATTAGATTTTCCAGAAGAAGCTCAAAATGTACATAAGTATCTTCAAAAGAAGTACTTAAAGCAGCAACGTACGCATGATCAAAACAATAGCTCCACACCTAAACGAGGTAATCCTTTAGACGAAAGTGGAAGTTCTGCTAAGAATGGAAATAATCGACATCAACATCCCAACAAAAGATTTCAACGAAGGAAGGAAAAAAGTATCAATGAAGCTCGAAAAGAAATTAATAAAAGGTCTCAACAGCAGTCATTACCTTTATCGTCATCTGAATGTCAACAAGTGTCGAATCAAAATGGTGGTGCACGAAAAGGGATCTCGTTCGATCAATTGAAGTATGCGGTGTCATCAAATCTGCCATACTTTCATATTCAATTCGCGTCGAATACCAATCGCAATAACGTACCTTCAGCCATTCACGCGAGTGATATGATACTAAAAGAACTACGAACAAACGGCATTAATATCAATCGATTTACCATGGTTGGGTGGTCAGGTAATAAATTAAAACTAGGTGTTGATAACAAGGATGATTATGCAAATCTCGTTGCAACTGATAAATGGGCGACCAAGATAAATGAAATTGATGTAGAAGGTATTAAACTGAAATTTACACCAAACTCGTTTGCACTTGTTGTTCGATATGTCTCTAGTGATCTAGATCAAGATTTTGTCGCAAATGAGATTAGGCGTACAGTCGCCTCTGCAGATTGTATAAGACGAATTGAATATTCTTATCAAAGAAAGTCAAATGATTATCGATTCGATGTAAAGGATTATCAAGAATACAATTCGATACTAAAACTCGGCCGTATTGGAATAGGTCATTCTTGGTTGGCGATTACACCCTTTTATCCAGGTAACCGATTAACATTCTGTACTAAATGTTGGTGCATTGAACATTTAAGAAATGAATGTAATGTTATGGCAAGATGTCGAGTTTGTCTTGAGAATTTTAACCACCAACATTTATGTAACAACAAACCGAAATGTGCTCAATGTGGTGAGAGTCATCATTCGCTTGATAGTCAATGTCCAATTATTCGACAACATAAACAGCAATTAAAAGAACGGGTTGATGAAGCTATTAGCAGTGGTAAAATTCTGCGAGTCGAATCAAAGAAGCAAGTAGAAGATTTTGAATATCGAGAAGATGGTTTTCCAATAACTAAGAAAGTGGATAGTAACTTGTTGAACAAGTGGAATATTGAACAAAATCGTACGACTTGGCCAGCAAATACGGCAAATAGTTTAGACACAGAGAAATCACTAGTGAACATCAATAATACATTATCAGAATTATTAGATAGTAATAATCGTGTAAAAGCGAAAGTGGATCAATTAAAAACCACTACCTTGGATGTTCAGCTACATCAAGCAGCACTACTTGATATTATCACAACTATGAAAGACTTCTTACAGAATTTCATACCTCAATTGCTCACTACTGGTAAACTCGAGAGAATAACGTTAATGCCAAGAGCACAACAGTATTTCAACCGATTTCACGCAGCATCTATTAGATTAAATGATGGATTTCAACTCAATCGGATAATTTCTTGTACTCCAACAGTTAATTAATCCATCAAAGTCACCAAACATTGAGTAGAATGTCTAATTTTAATGTTTTTGCTAAAGTGTTTGTGCCTTACATGCCGCTAAAAAGAAGTCTTAATCTGAGAGAGCAAGCTATTAATCAGTTAAAATCATGGAACTTTTCAATTAAAGATCAGCAAATAGTAACATTCATTTTGGAAGAATGGTTCTCAGACAGAACTCTGAATACAGTACTACAACAGTGAAAGAACAGGGTAAGAGGTCTCACTAGTACTCAAAAAGAAAGTTTAAAGATTGTGTGTTATAATGTTGAAGGATGGAACACACGAGCACTTGAAGCAATTGATTTAATGTACAAAGTTCAGGCCTCTATTTGTATTTTTACAGAAGTAGGAGAACTATAGAACACATGTCGTATTTCTCATTTTAATACATTTTATCAAAAGGGTACGAATAAAAACGGCGGAGTGTGTATAGCAGTAGGGAAGCATCTGAAAGCAACACGTATTGAAATTGACATACCGAATACTATCATTGTCGATATAACAGGCCTCTAAGAATCAGTGCGTATCATCGGTATTTATTGGCCTGCCAGTCAGCTACGTGATCTTGATGATATTCAGAAATATGTAACAGAAGGTACTATTATAACAGAGGATTTTAATGCTACAATGAAGGAATGGAATAGTCCACGAACAGACAAGAGAGGAGCACCTTTAAAAGAATGGATAGAAGAGAACAATCTACACTACATACCATCATCGTCTCATACGTCCAAGCGCTCGCTTCGTAATATAGATTTATCTTTTTCTAATATAACTGATATATCAAGTGAAACATTACATGTCGGTACGAATGATCATTGGCCCATTTTGCTCACATGTGACAATATTGCTTTCGTCACGAGTAATTTTTTTCCTTTCACAAATTGGAAGGCTTTCGAGGCCGTACTAGTAATACTTCAATCATTCTGGATAAAAGAACAAAAGAATAATAACGTAGATGGTTGGTATAAACTATACATACGTTTTATCGCAGCTGTCAAGAATCGAGTGACTCATTGGAAAGAAAAAGAAAAATATAGACCATCATTACCAACGTGTATCGTTGAAAAGTTAGAAACAAATACTACCATCTAAAACAAAAAGGTATCCAGTGTGAAGAAACAAGAGTTTTATTGCGAGTCGCAACGAGAGAATCGAAAATTGCTATTGGAAAATATAAAGCGGCTAGATGGAATGATTTTTTATCAAATATCATATGAGAACACAAAGAAAGCCTTCTGGACACATCTATCTCGTATTTACAAACCGCGTTCGCTACTCTTCTATAAACTGGTTTCTGGAGATAAAATACTAGCTACTCAACTAGAGATTGCAGATGCATTAAATCAGTACTATAGAGAGCAATTTAGATCACCTTCAATAGATTATTCTGATGCTCATGAAGTCAAGATAGAAACCGAGTATAATGAAGTGTTGAACAAACTATTAGTCACAGGAGAACGGATGGATAAGACTAGTAATGTTGAAATTAGCAGATTATAAGAGCATTAAAACCAAAAAAATCTGCAGGTTTTGACTCAATATCGAATTTCATGATTAAAAATACATGGTTGAGTGAAGGTCGTTATCCAGATGTATGGAAATTAGCTACACATTCGACACTCTTTGAAATAATTCTTCTCCAGAAAGTTAGATGTTGGGCTGAAAGTAACCAATTGGTACCTCAGGAGCAGCCAGGTTTTCGCCCAAAATGTCTTTTACCAACTCGGGTTTTGTCAATCTATCAGGAGGTGAAGAACAGTATGGCTGCTAACGTACCTACTTTAGTTATATATGTTGATTATCAGAAGGCCTATGATAGGGTGTGGCATGCTGCTCTCGTAATCAAACTGTATAAACTTGGCATATCATTTGAGTTACTCAAAATGATAGAAAGCTGGTTAAAGTATAGAAAAGCCTACGTAGCCTTTGGTGAACAAATATCAAATATCTTTGATATTAATATAGGACTTCCTCAGGGTAGTAGTCTCAGTCCCTATTTGTTCATAGTTTTTCATAGTGATTTAATCAACTGTCTAGGAGTGCACTCAAATCACATTTTTGCGGATGATCTAAGTGTCTTAATCAAACCCCCGATCATAAAGAAGTTAGGTCCTATGATTCAATATTTGGGGGAGGAAGGTAATAGGATTTGTGATCAAATTTACAGATACTCAACAAAATGGAAGCAGCCAATCAATATATCCAAGACCGTAGCGCAGTTATTTCATACACAAGTAAAAAGGCCAATACTGAATGTAATGATGAATGGAGAAAAGATAGAATTGGTTAAAGAATTTAAATATTTAGGTTTCACATGGACGGATAAGCTATCTCTAAAACCTACAGTCGATAGATGTCTAGGTAACATACAAAGGGCACTTGGTAAATTGAAATAGTTAAAATCTGGCAAAGAAATGTCTTCCAAAGCGCTTCGACAATGTTTCTTTGCCTATACCTTTCCTCATTTTGCTTGGTTATTTCCATTTTATCCTCTTCTTCCTGCGACACAACAACAGTTGTTATTACAGAAATTTCGTGTAGGCCTTCGGTTGGTATATCGCTGTCCATTCGTCTCGGCACACAATCTTTACATAACAATTTCTGAGCACTCTTTAGAGTTTTATGTTAAAAAATATCTTCAGAGGAGATTGAGTAGTATGCATTCGACTGATCTTTGGTTCTCACTTTTTTCTGTACAAAACGGGTTAAACAATTGATAAAAAGACATGAATCATATCTTCTAAAATGGCTCTTCTTTGTTGAAACGAATTAACGGGAAGATAAAGGATGGTTTTTATAAACATTTCGCTTTCTGCTGCGTTTTGTTCTTTTCTCTCGTTTCTTTGGCTTCAATACTGCTTTTGTTCTCGTATCTGCATAAATCCGTATTTTCGTTCCTTTCTTATACCTTTTTTCTCTATTTCTTTAATTTTTTCCTTTCTCCTTTTTATGTTTAACTATTCATCCCCCTCTACGGACTGAGAATTATCCGTCAGAACTATTGTAATGCTAACTAGGACACCCTTTGCATTAAGGTTGTCACTTCTAGCTTTAAAATTTTCCATTTAAATTCATCTACTAACATGTAAGCACTTCCGAGTGTAACATCTCCAAACATAATAAAAAAAAAAAAAAATTTAAATTTTTGATAAAACAATTTACAATTTATAAATCAATTTGTAAATCAGTCTATTTCGGACCTTTCAGTGATAATATCACTATAGCTAAACACAGAGTAAAAAAATGAAAAGCTTCTCAATTAATATTGATTTTTAGACTTTATATTTTAAAAATAAGCAGATTGCAGCAAAAATAAAAGATTTATAAGAGTTTGTGTTGTGATTATTATTCGATTAAAGTGAAACATTGTGTTTCCTCAAAGTGAAACAAGAAACAAAGAGAAAAAGTTAACAATATACTCAGGTATATTCTTTTCTGTTTTGTAATAAGTAAGGATGCGTCTATCTCAGATCACAAGTGACCTCTATTTCGATGAAAATGAAAGTTCAATACAAGCCTTTAATTGGTTTACATGTGACATCTTTATAATAGAATAGAATAAACAAAACCAAACTGTCATTTTTTTGCTCTCTTACATATAAGATGATCGATTATTGATTTTTTTAATTATTTTTCCTGTATAAAATGTGAAAGAATTGCATATCACCATATATTCGGTCAATCTAGTACGTATGTTCTTTTTTGTTTGTAATTTATGATATGCTCTTTTCATTGCTAGACTTGACCATTCCTATATATAATGTAGAGACGTTCTGATCGAATACAAGTAGTTATTTTCACAAACAACGGCAGCTAATTTTGTATTTTCTGAGATCGTACATTTTTTTTTCTTGTTAGTTTGTTTAATAGTATAATTTATTCTTTTATGCTTTATTCCCATTTAGCTAAAGATGTTACAATGAATTACCTTTTTTAATACTAAATTGGTTTTAAACTCGGTGCAAAATATATTACAGTTTGTGCCACTTGATCAATATTAATATCTAAACGATTAGTACAAATAATAAGCACCATTTTGCTAACACCTTCATTTGTTTGCAAAATTTTGACACCGTGTTCCTTAGCAAAATATTCGATTTTGTCCTCGGAATCGATAACTTCGTGGATATCATCGAAATTGATATAGTACCGCTTGCTAGGAAAACTTAGGACACTACGTTTGAGTCTGTTCTTAGGCCAATCAAAGTCAGATTTCATTGTATGCAACGGCTGAAGATCCAGCAGAGCCGAATCGAGTGATGGCATGTTCTAAGCCAAAGCTGTGTAGACTTGTTCTTCCAAATAGATGAGCACTGGTCCATGTCAATCGATTCGTACGTTGTTGTCAGTGGTAGATGACACTTGTACTGTATCAACATATTCCAATTTGAGATGGTGTGTTAGATTCTTCTTTCCTTTCTCTCTCTTGATATATATATATATATTATTGTATATATGTGTGTTGTACACACGATCTTTATTTAAATGATAATAATAAAAAATCAACCGAAACATTTTTATATAGAGAGAATGAAAATAAAGAAAAAGAGAAAGGATAATAAGAACAAGAACATACATGATGAGACAGAAATAGAAATAATATAAAAAATAGGAGGATGTGTACGAAAGCGCCATCACACTGTAACACCATGTTTATCTTGTCAGCAGCTAAAGTTCCAGCTAGTTCGGCCGTATGATCTGCCTCATTTAGCAGACTAACCTCTACTTCCAATCATTTCGCTTTCTTTTCATCACAAATTGCCATATTTTATAATTCTAAGTAAAAATGACTATAGGAAAGTGGAGAGAGGAGATGTCCTCACCAGAGCTCATCTGATCCAAAGATTTCTGAACTGAATCTGAATTCAAATCTAGCGAACTTTCATCATCGCTCTAATATATATTCGAACTTTCCTAACTTTTACTAGTGCTTTCAATGGTTTGTGTCTGCAATAAAAAAATTCGTCAAATACTGATAAATTATTTTATAATCAAGTTTCGAATCACTTGAAATTTGGAAATTTGGACGCATTTTTTAAAATTTCTAGTTTCTCATACAAATGCTGTTCTCAATCGAGTCCGGTATAGCTTCGTTTAAAAAGTTTTGAAAATGGCTTCTGTAAATCCTTCTTAATCACCAACTAACAATATTGCAGTAGAAAAAGTTAAGTTTTTTTTTAATATTAAAACAAACGAAAAAGAGATCTTGTTAGTAAGATTGCTAAAGATAATACAAAATACTTTTTTCTGGTGTTATGGAGTGCACATTCTCTTTCTCTTCCTTTCCTTCTATCAGTGTTGACGTGGTACAGTTGCATATGCATATTCCACTAATGTTTTCTTTCATCCTTCCAGGTATTTTTCCCTTTTTTCCTCAGTTTTTTTCTATCCGTGAGTTTATTATATTAAATGTAGCGATTTAGATATCTTCCCAGATACTCTATATTTTATCTTGAAATATCCCATACATCTTAACCTATAAATATTTACTGGTAACATACATAAAATTGAAAATTCATTTCGAATTAAATAAAAAAAACAATGGCAAGTTTTGTTGCAATACAACAATTTGAAAACTCATCAGAATCGGTCAACGAAATCGACATCGACCACAAAGACATGCAACAAAAGAAAAGAATTCGACGTAAATTTCAATGGATCAAAGACAAAAGCTTTTCTGATAATGTACAAGCTGAAATCGAAATTAAACAAGAAAAACAATGGTGTCGGTACTATACTAATAAAGATCATGATTGAATAAAAGTAGATTATCGGTGTATTCAAGTGAAATTTCGTGGAAGACAATGTAATGCAGCAATATATTTACATTATCCAAGTGACAATGATAAAATAGAATTATATAGATCAGTAAACGAACATGACCATTCCAATTTAACTAGACGTAGATTTTTTCTGAAGCAGCAAAGCAAAATATCGAAGAACTATTTGATTTACGAGTGAAACCAAAAAGAATTCACGAAGCATTGCAAGAAAAAAAGTTTGACTGATGATAATAAATTTCGATTTTTTTTATCAACCAAAAGATTATTAAAAATTGCTTCAACGTTGACACAATTGCATGCAGATGCCGCTTACAAATTAATTTGGCAGGGTCTTCCTGTACTCATTGTCGGGACGAGTGATTACATTCGAAAGTTACATCCATTTGGGTTGGCAATCTGTAAAGACGAAAGACAGCAAGATTTCGAATTTATTTTTAAAAGTATTTTTGATGATGTGGAAAAATTTTATGAATCAAAATTTACACCTGAAGTTCTTGTAGCTGATGGATCTGGTTGCTGTACGAAATGCATTTATGCAAATACTTAACAAAAACAAAATGGTAATGTGTTGGGCGCACATGTACCACAATGTCAATAAAAGACTAGGCAATTTTCAAAAATGCATCAGCACTAATTATGAAAAAATGGAAACCTAGAGAAGAAGATTTCTCAGAATATTTCGGAAATGAATAACTAACTATCCTTGAGTCATGGTATGAAGGATACAATAATTTTACACCTGGCACAAGTAATGTACTAGAAGTAATCAATCGAGTCATCGAAGATGAACACACATTTAGAGAACGACATACATTATCAAGATATTTTAAAATTGCAACTGATATTGTAAATAAGTGGTTGAAGTATCGCAGTGAAGATCGAAGATATCTAATTATATTTGCCACAGAACCAACAGTTACACTCAAAATATGGTCCGATGGATGTCACTTTGCGAAATGTACCAAATCAGTATTACAAATGTTATCAAAAACAGAAGGGTTGAATGATCACTATGTACCAGTTGGTGCATCAGGAAACATCAAGAAAAGTGAAATCCAAAGATACAAAAGAAAAGAATGGACATCGTTTGATCAATTTAAAGGTCTTCAACTTAAGATATGGACAATAATTTTATTAGACAATGCATCAGAATGGAAAAATGGAATTTGGATTGTCCAGTCTTCTTCAAAGAATATATTTGTAAACATATCATTGGAATAGCAATTAGGTTAAAACTTTACAAGCCACATCCAGCAGCAAAACATGTACTATTGGGTAAAAAAAGAAAACGAGGATGGCCACGAAAAGCAGCAAAAGCTTTATTAATACAATAATTGTACAATTACAATTTTTACTTATATATTTATGATTCTTTACTTAGAATTATTCTCAAGAAATTACTTAGTAAAGATTGAATTTTTTACTTAGTTTTTATTAAAAGTTATTTAACATTTAAATCGGAGCCTTACTTTTAATATATAGAAATTAATTCCTATCACTTCCTAGAATTTCTAATCTAATATTAGTCTTGTCCCAAGATTTTAGAACTATCAAGTTTCCAACGGATATTCATAGTAGTTGTGATCAATTTCGAATGTTCTGTCAGAAAATATCTTTAGATATCATTGAATACTACACTCAAGTTTCCAACACGGTGAGAATTGAGTAAAATGGACTGTAAAAATTCACTTTTTGACAAATTTTAGTCAATTCCTTGTTAATTCCTAAGACTTAACTTTTTTGAAGCATGTTATATTTTTATTGCTGATGTCAAAATGCAAGATACTATTCAATGATATATAACTTAGTATTTTTTGAATTTTTGTACACAGTTACTATCACTGTTGTTCTAATCAAAATTGAATGAACCATAGTAGTAGTGAATATGTCAACACATACTTTTACTTATCTTTTATTGCTAATTTCAAAAACTCAAAATGGAATATTATAACAATGATGTATATGTTCAGAAAAACAGAGTACTATTGTGTTTTGAAACATCACAGTTTTATTAATTATTGCGAAAAAAATATATCAATAAATTAAAGAATTTATTATTAAAGATTTTACCAATGAGATATATATTATCTCGTGACGTATGAAGAATTGTACAAACTGTGGAATAATTCATGGATAAAAAAAAAAACCATTCAACCCATAAAACAGACTATATTCAGCCAAGAACGGATCTAGTTAACGGATTCGGAAGAAAAAACCTATTACCAGCATCTCTGGTTTGTAATCACCTCAGACTTCCGAAATTCAGCTTCAATTTTCACAAAAACGAATTTTTTTCTATTTTCGCCGGTCCTACGAATATATATTATTTTTCTTTCAGATTTGTGACATCATTAAGGCAACATTAACTGAAATTATGCAATCATTCAATTTCAATTTGATCATTAGTAATGGAACTGAACACAGTATGGCTCGTGCTGGCATTATGAATTCATCCGATGTTCATCGAGTTACGTTAACAAATGTATCCTGGATACCAAGAAATATGTTTGTTTTGATCAATGATGCGATGCGTCAACGGCTAGGTTTAGGGTTTGACAAGACACTAGCGCCACAGTATTTATCATCAGAAGTGTTCGACATCATTCCATATTGTGAATCATATCGAACATGTGAACATGTTTATTTATCAGTTGATTCAGTTACTTATAGAATTGGAGCTATTGCTTATCCTGCTTTTGTTCCTGATCTACCGGTTGATTTTGTATTAGGAACAATGTTCTTTGATGAACTAAATCTTAAATGGAGCTCAAAATTCAATCGTTTAATCACCCGTAGAGAAGAAGAAGAAGATGCTCGTCGACAAACTTATAAAAATATTTTATAAGAAAACTATGATAAAAGAAGAAGCTCAGTGAAATATTTGTTAACTTTGGAGGATTCATTGCTGAGGTGATATGAATTCTTTACTGTTTTTTCTTGCACATAGTGAACATGATCATAGTTGATGAGATAGATCTTTCTGTACAAAATTCCTTTTCTTGTGTTATAGAAAATTATGTAGATATCCATATATCAAAAAAAAAATGTGTTTACTCAGTAAAATATTCGTTTTTTTCTCAATTATATTAACCTCGCTACTCCATCTTGTGCATTTGTTTGCTGTTGTTGTTTTATATTGTAGTATGTGAATGTAATTCATTGGTTACGTAGTCAGATGATTTGTTTTGTTCAATGTTTCACTTAAATGTTCATGAGCTATGTATGTCTGTCACTCTATTTAAATAAAATTATATATATATTTATATGTATATCGAGCGCACTAGTTATCAATGATATTTTGAGGTATTGTTCTAAGCAATACGAATGATTATGTTATATTTATCCCAAAGTATTTTTAATTCAATCATAATCTAATGCCTATGTTTTGTATAGAACGAAAGTATTTCTATGTTATATTCAGAGTTCTTAAAGGAGATAAGATCAACTAGTGTAGATAGATTCGATTATTGTTCGAATAATTAAAAGCATAAGTTCAAATTTTACTCTTTTTTAATTTTATGATGATTAAAAATGTTAAAATCTAGTCCGTAGTAAGTTATTGAATTGAATAATAAATGTAGACTAACATAAACTTGGTTTAACGCTTGTTGACATTGCGTATGTGCACAAACCAATTTATGTTTTAGTTTGGTCATAATCATGTTGAAGCGAAGTTAATTGATGATCTAAATTTGCTAAACCATTTGAACGTATCGGATCAATTTGTTCTAATTTTTGATAAAAATCTTAACGAATTCGTTCAAATTGATTTTTATGAACATCATTTTGTGGTGTTGGATGTAATAATAAACATTGTGAACATAATAATTGAGAAAAAATTATACAAGAATATATTTAATTTCTTTTTTTAAATGAATTAAACATTTTTATTTAGAATTTTGTTACTACTTATCAATTTGTAATAAACGTCGTACTCTTTAAAAAAATGAGTTTTGCAGTTTTAATTGATTATCTTTTGTTAGTTCTTAATTATTATTCTCATTTTCAAAATTAAATAAGAAATCTTCCTTTTCTTTTGTTCAACTTTCATCATTATTTACTCTATTTTCATTGTTAGGCAACATTCCGGTGTATTCTATTATTATTAACAATAAGATAAAGATTTTCTTTTTAAAAAAAGCGAATCAAACAATAGATGATCACATTATATCAACAAAATAACTATAGTAAATTAATACCATTTTATTTGGACTTTTATCTTGCTTTTTCGATTTTAATGTGATTTTTAAATAATTAATTTTATAAGAAGAATTTATATTTTTATCTTGGTTTTAGTGGCGGATCCAGGGAGGACGGGGCTGGGGGGCTTATCCCCCCCCCCCCCCCCCCGCCGGGGGGGTCTCGGCCTATAAAAATAGAAAAACCCGCTTATTTTCAGCTTAAAAACGGGGCTCCCCCCCCCCCCCCCAGAAAAAAT